>MJUU01071053.1:5591-31638 GCA_002080025.1 Modiolus philippinarum
CTTCATGCACATCTCCATATAGTGTCCTTCCTTTGTGTAAAGTTTCATCAAAATCCTTCCAGTGGTTTAAGAGGAGTTGCGCTTACGAGAAGTGTGGACAGACGGACAGACGGACAGACGGACAGACAGACGGACAGACAGACAGACAAGGTGATTCCTATATACCCCCCCAAACTTTGTTTTCGGGGGGTATAATAAAATTTTGTTGGTAAAAACAATGACATGACAATTTCACGGGTTGGCAGTGAAAGTGAAAGTTGATTTTTTATAGTGGTATACTTCCGGTGGATGGCATTTTCTTACATTAAATGAAAGCTGTCCTTAAAATTTGTGTGGAGGCTCATAATATATCTAATTAATTAGGTAAGAAGTTTTGCTTTATTTGAAACGACAGTAAATGTGCTACGGTTCTCAGAAAATGACCAATTTAACAAAGACAAATAGGGAAAAATCAATGGTGGTATGATACCTTTAAGTGAACAATAGTTGTCAGAAGACAACATAGCTCGCCGGGGATTCCAGTAACCTCAATGCACAATAAATTTGTAAGTAATAAAAAGCTTTCTTCACAGGAAAGTTACATATCAAATATAAACATCCTATCATTAAACAACTTAATTCTTGAAGCAAAGTTAAAAGTTTTTAAAAAATTGCCCTCAGGGCAAGGTCAAGGTCAAAATGTCTACAAATTTGCTATCACCAGAAAGCTCTCACAATAAAGAAGTTACATACAAAATATAAACACCCTACCACTAAAGGCTGACCTTCTAGAGGAAAGGTTTAATTTTTTTTACAAATTGCCCTCAGGGTAAGGTCAAGGTCAAAATGTCTACAAGTATGGTACCAGAAGAAAGCCCTCGTCATCAGGAAGTTGTATACCAAATATGAACACCCTCCACTAAAAGCCTACCTTCTAAAGGCAAGGTTAAAATTTTTTTTTAAAATTGCCCTAAGGGCAAGGTCAAGGTCAAAATGTCTACAAATATGGTACAACTAGAAAGGTCTCATCATAAGGAAGCAACATACCAAATATGAACACTCAAACACTAAAAGCCTACCTTCTAGAAGCAAGGTTAAAGTTTTTTAAAAATTGCCCTAAGGACAAGGTCAAGGTCAAAATGTCTACAAATATGGTACCACAAGAAAGCTCTCATCATAAGGAAGTTACATACCAAATATGAACACCCTACCACTAAAAGCCTACCTTCTAGAAGCAAGGTTAAAGTTTTTAAAAAATTGCCCTAAGGGCATGGTCAAGGTCAAAATGTCTACAAATATGGTACCATTAGAAAGGTCTTATCATAAGGAAGTTACATACCCAATATGAACACCCTACCATTAAAAGCCTACCTTCTAGAGGCAAGGTTAAAGTTTTTTAAAATTTGCCCTAAGGGCAAGGTCAAGGTCAAAATGTCTACAAGTATGGTACCAAAAGAAAGCTCTCATCCAAAATATCAACATCCTAGTTCTTCAGGTCTGCATTCCACAGGCCAAGTTAAAGTTTTGCTGACGACGGCGACGACGCCAACAACACTGACGCCGGGGTGATGACAATAGCTCTCCGGACATTCGTCCCGGCGAGCTAAAAATCACAAAATTTAGAATTTGCCTCTGTCTTGTTTATTTTGGTACAAAACGATCAAGTTAGGTCCAAATTCACATTTTTTAGCCAAATTTGACTTTAAAAGCTTTTTATTATCACACTGAAGCTGAAACATTGGTGCGATGGAATTTTTTCAGAAAAAAGGACAAAACCTGATATATCCATACCAGAATGAATGTTAATTTTATATTCCATAATTAATTGCATTCTAGTCACTGCAAAATACTGTATACACTGTGTTTTTAAGCAATAAATAGCTAACAAATTCAAGTTATTGAAATTTCAGGCCTTAATTTTGCATTTTCATAATATTCAGTTCTGACAGTATTAGCCGAGGGATGTAGTGATACTAATTTTCAAAGTATCAAAGTATTTTTGACAGAATTTCTTATAGTATGTCATATAAACCAAGGATATATAGTGCATGTAATTTATCAGCAAAACAGAGTACTAGAAATCTATTCTAGTGGGAAATATAGGCTATTTTAGGTTGAAGAATTAGGATATTTCTGAATGATTAAAAGAAATTTTAAAATGAGTGGCCTAAAATAACAATTTATGTAAATAAACTGACCCTTTCTGTTGCATTTAATTACCTTTGTGTCACATTTGTTTATCCGTCATTGTTCAACAATGAATAATATCAGCATTTATTTAAAGAATTTTTCTAGAATTTAGGAAAATTATATCTGACCGGCCGAATATTTCAAATATGGCCAAACTTCAAAATATACAATTTGACCAGCTTTTAACAATTTGATGGACCTCATACTTCCTATCTGCAAACTTATCAAATATACTACTCAACAAAAGAAAGGATACACTATTAATCTTGTTAATATTTTTATATTTCGCAATTTAAAGTTTTTATTTTAGTGTATTAATGTATTCAACACCTAAACGCATTTGTTTATTCCATTTTTAAATCAACTCTGGAACAGATACTACCGGAATGGTAGTTTTTCGCCCGATGATCGAGTTCGCTGCTAACTGATTGATGATTTCAAAGACTTGATGTCAATAATTAGGACACTTCATCAGGTTAACAATTTGCCATCTTAAAAAGTGGAAAACAATGTCTCATTTCGATGCCACGTCCAATACAAAATCAACGTGAACAACGACTTAGCGCAGTCAAAGCTTCGATCTTGATTTTTGCACTCACAATTCATTGTTATGTAAAAAGGAGAACAAACTAGAGACTATTGATCAACCTAAATCAAATGATAAATCATGTGACAGCAGGTCCCTTGAGACGTCACAACGTCAAAATCGCCTAACATGCGTTTTACACTTATGAGAACGGTAGTTGAAAACGGAAAATAAGCTTGAGGTATTCACAGCCGACGTAGCAACAGAGATTTGAAGTCAGTCAGTCCAAAAATGTGATGGTTTGGTGAAACGAAAATGTTGAAATTCTCACTATTTACATCTGCAAACAGAAATTCCAGATAATGACCTTGACCGTGACCGGAGATGGTTCTGAAATTGTAAGTAGCATTTTTGGGCATAATGTTAATTTTTACATGCAAAAAATACATGTTGTTCATGTGTGTTGTTTACAAGTCATGGTTTTGCTGCTAGAAAGTAAAATATTATTTGTGATAAAATCTGTGTATCGTTTCTTTTGTTGAGTAGTATAGTTTGATTCTAAATATTAAATCAAACTGATATCAGTGCAGGTTTAGCTAATAAAAACACATAACTTGGATAATAATGATATATGGAGGTGGGGGTGGGGGGAGGGGGCCATGACACCCAGTTATTTACAAAATAGGTCTTGCATCTAAAGAAAGCCACATATATAGTTTAGCCATGCTTTTTGACCACAAACAAGTTGAATTTAGGACACTTGCTGAAATTTTATTCATTCAGTCACTGACAATAGGCTCATATCAAAAAAGTCTTATTTTCAGATTGTGATACCGTGATACAGGGTCTCATTATTTTGTGAATTTCTCTTAAAGTGTTCACCAGATCTTAATCAAACTTTGCAGTATTACTGGAAAAACATAGATAAATATATATATATGATATAAGCTAATTTTATTAGAAAAAAGAGGCCCTTTATGTATCATACCACCAAAAGGAAATTCTTCCGCCAAAGGTTGTATGTTAAAATAGTACTTATCAATGGAGTATGGATATTTCCATGGGTTGATTGAAATAGTTCTATATCCAATGTAATTAACCTGCATACTGTTTGAAAGCTGAACATCTAAGGTACCCAAAAAATCTTTATTTTATTCCTATCAGTTGTAATAAAATTGTGTTGGTGAAAACAATGACATGACCATTTCATGGGTTGGCAGTGAAAGTGAAAGTTGATTTTTGATAGTAGTATACTTCCAGTGGAGGGCATTTTCTTATATTAAATGAAAACTGTCCTCAAAATTTGTGTGGAGGCTCATAATATATCTAATTAATTAGGTAAGAAGTTTTGCTTTATTTGAAACGACAGTAAATGTGCTACGGTTCTCAGAAAATGACCAATTTAACAAAGACAAATAAGGAAAAATCAATGGTGGTATGATACCTTAATATAACCATCTTGTAACTATTCCTGTTAATCCTGACCTTTATAACCACCAGAATATAACCATCTTGTAACAATTCCTATTAATCCTTACCTTTATAACCATCATAATATAGCCAGTTTGTTACTGTTCCTATTAATCCTTACCTTTATAACCACCAGAATATAACCATCTTGTAACAATTCCTATTGATCCTTACCTTAATAACCACCATAATATAACCAGCTTGTAACTATACCTATTAATCCTTACCTTTATAACCACCAGAATATAACCATCTTGTAACAATTCCTATTGATCCTTACCTTTATAACCACCATAATATAACCAGCTTGTAACTATACCTATTAATCCTTACCTTTATAACCACCAGAATATAACCAGCTTTTTGATATTCCTATTAATCCTTACCTTCATAACCAGCAAAATATAAACAGTTTTTAACAAGAGCTGTCGCCGAATGGCAGCCACATATACACCCCGCTCATTGAACCCTAAAACAATATGGTAGGTGCAAAATTAAGTTGGTGTGGACACAATACAGGAGTGGACACAGTACAAGTGTGGACACAATACAAGTAAGAACACAATGATATAATCTTCAAGTAAGACATTTTCACAAGGGTTCCAATGAAAACTCTCTGTCTAAATCAGACAAATATAAAATTCACCTTTTTTCAGCCTATTTGACATTTTACACATCTACACATAGTGTTCTTCCTTTGTCTAAAGTATCATCAAAATCCTTCAAGTGGATCAAGAGGAGTTGTGCGTACGTCCCATACATAGGGAATCAATGAAAACTCAAAGTCGAATTATCTCCCCTTCCTGGTTTCTGACAATTATTATATTCCTTCATGCACATCTCCATATTGTGTTCTTACTTTGTGTAAAGTTTCATTAAATTCCTTCAAGTGGTTTAAGAGGAGTTGCGCTTACGAGGTAACCCATACATGGGGAATCAATGAAAAGTCAAAGACCAATTATCTACCCTTCCTGGTTTTGGACAATAATTATATTCCTTCATGCACATCTCCATATAGTGTCCTTCCTTTGTGTAAAGTTTCATCAAAATCCTTCAACTGGTTTAAGAGGAGTTGCGCTTACGAGGTAACCCATATATAGGGAATCAAAGAAAAGTCAAAGTTGAATTATCTCCCCTTCCTGGTTTCAGACAATAAAAATCATATTCCTTCATGCACATCTCCATATAGTGTCCTTCCTTTGTGTAAAGTTTCATCAAAATCCTTCAAGTGGTTTAAGAGGAGTTGCGCTTACGAGAAGTGTGGGCAGATGGACAGACGAACGGACGGACAGACAGACAGGGTGATTCCTATATACCCCCCCCCCCCAAAACTTTGTTTGTGGGGGGTATAACTATTCCTATTCATCCTGACCTTTATAACCACCAGAATATAAAAAGCTTGTTTCTGTTCCTTTTAATCCTTACCTTTATAACCACAAGAACATAACCATATTGTTATTGTTCCTATTAATCTTTACCTTTTTACCCATTGGAAGATAACCAGCTTGTTACTGTTCCAATTAATCCTTACTTTAATACTGATGGACAGACGGACGGACAGACAGAGAGACAGGGTGATTCCTATATACCCCCAAACTTTGTTTGTGGGGGGTATAACTATTCCTATTCATCCTGACCTTTATAACCACCAGAATATAACAAGCTTGTTTCTGTTCCTTTCAATCCTTACCTTTATAACCACATGAACATAACCATATTGTTATTGTTCCTATTAATCTTTACCTTTTTACCCATCGGAAGATAACCAGCTTGTTACTGTTCCAATTAATCCTTACTTTAATAAACACCAGAATATAACCAGCTTATAAATGTTCCTAATAATCCTTACCTTAATTACCACCAGAATATAACCAGCTTATAAATGTTACTAATAATCCTTACCTTTATAACCACCAGAACATAACCAGCCTTTCACTATTCCTATTAATCCTTACCTTTATAACCACCAGAATATAACCAGCTTTTCACTATTCCTATTTATCCTTACCTTTATAACCACCAGAATATAACTGGCCTTTCACTATTCCTTATAATCCTTACCTTTATAACCACCAGAACATAACCAGCCTTTCACTATTCCTATTAATCCTTACCTTTATAACCACCAGAATATAACCAGCTTGTCACTATTCCTATTAATCCTTTAAACAATGTTGGTTCTATATATGTCCAGTATAGATCTGGGTAATACAGTCTCACAGGATATAATAAAATGTTCCATACTATATAGGCTGGTATACCAATAAGGTTGGCAAAGATGATAAAGATGACACGTATACAGTATCGTAGATAGGCAAAAAACAGCTGTGCAAACTCCATTACCCTGTAAAATATAGCACTATTGGTTTAAACAAAACTCCATTACCAGATCAAAAATAGCAAAATTGTTCATATAGGTACTTATAAGGTGAAAATACAATGTACATTATTGTACTTTTGAAAGGAAAAAAAATGTAAAAATTTCAAGTGTCCCTCTTAAATGTAGATAAAAATACATGTGCAAAGAAACAAATTAAATGTGTAATGCTTTGTAAATGATTCATACTTATATGTTTGTACATTGGACCGGTATATCAAATAGATTTCCTGTATTACTGCAAACAAAATATATAATATAGTATGTGAATTATGGCAAATGTATGGTACTTTGTATGAAGTTGTAAAGGTTACATTTTCCAATGAAGACACTTTTTTGTGTCGCATGCATCCATCATGGTCAATATGTTTAATATGAAAAGGTTCTCCATTTTCCATTTTTTCCCTAGTATAAGAAAATTGCAAGGTTGCTCCTTAGAAACCATGACAAATCTTTTTGTGACATGTTTTCCTACACCAAATAATTGTGAACAGGGAATATTTTCTGTCAGACTGGATACCTAAATGAAATCAAAGCGCTGAACGCTGGAGTGCTGGTTAGGCAGTTATCTTTGAAATAAGAAAAGATTTGAAACTTGATATCTTAAAAAAAAATTCAGTCCAAAAGCTGTATCTCATCTAGATACACCAATATACAGTATTTCAAATGGTTACAGTAAAACTCAGGAAACCCAAAAGTTAACAAACAGACAAACATAGGGTATTCATAATAATTGTCTTTTGAGAGAGCATAAAAATGTGCACCCCAGTCACAATGACGTCTATCACTAGAATAAACATATAAACAAAAAATTACATGCAAACTGACTGGCCAAAATGGGAAAAATTATTCAACAAATCAAAGAACATGAAAGGGCAAGTAAAGAAAACTGAGTTTTGTTTCAGGGTAATACATGTAAATTGAATTTAAGTTTTTCATAAGAGTAGGGATGGTGAAAATGCATCACGTTTGGCATCTTGACCACCCCTTTTATAACAATGCACTTTAATTCAATTAATTACTCTGACACATACTTTAAACTACAACAGAACTTTGCACTGTGAACAGTTAAACTATGGAATAATCTTCATATTATCCTCCTGGATCTATCATGGAAGCACCATTCATAAATACTGGGGAGAACACGATATTTATGATAATTATTAAATAAAGCGGATCTACATATAAAAACAGGAAATAACAGAGTTATATCTACAGCCATGGAGTACAGAAAGGGTACTAGCCTTTTTCTTAAATACTATCAATAAATATTACCAGGTATCGATTGATATGGATTTTTTCTGGTGTCATGAAAACAAAGTACACATGGTACATTTGTAGACTTGGCTTCAGCTTGAAATATTAAAGGGAATTTCAAATACTATACATGTAGTATCATGACACAGGCACTAAGTCTTGCTACCTTACATATGATGTAGGTACCTCCACTATATCATCACCCCCTTTAATTTTGATACAAGTGACATACATGTAGCTTAGAGTACACAGTCTAACTACATGTATCATGTATCACATAAACCCTACAAGATTTCCCTTAAAGGCATGCAATGTAGTTGTTACGTCTTACTCTCGACATAGTGAACGGTTTCTCCTTGCATCAGTCTATTTTATGCCTACGGGCCGGATACTGATCCGCCGTTATGACAATGTACACCAACTGCCATAATTTATCAGTGATCATGGTCGCTGCGAAACGATTCACAACAAAAGAGGAAATCGCTGCAAGTGATGAGAAATCAGAAAGCAACCAGTTCCCCCGTTGTAGCAAATCAAATCCTGAATTATTCTTTCAGACATTTCCTCATCCTCTCGTGGGGCGGACATTAGTTCCACACCTGCTCGCTTCAACCCCTATTTATTTTGTAATCTCCTCAGAAAATATTTAAAACTTGGTCTAGCTCACTTCCTGAGATGTTTATCTTTTCAAAAAATATCATGAGCCCATCCGATTACATTCCGTTTAATTGGGAGCAATCCTTTTTGTGGAGAAATGCACTAAATATTGTCAACTCTGTTGACCATGAAACGAAAGTAAACTTCGGAATTCTCTGGACTTTACCTAGGATAAGGAATATATCCCAAAGTTCCTTGATTACGTCACTTGGCTCAAAGTTGCTGCGTGGTAAACCCTCGACAGTTCCGAAATTTGTTTATTTCCAAATATAAAAGTTTTAGGAGTTGACATATTTAGGTCCCGTTTATACATATGCGCACACATGTCGTAAAGAAATCAAACTTGATTTCGAACCTTTTTAAAATAGATGTAAACATTAAGTATTAAAAACGTTCAAGACATATTGCTATAAGAGTCCACAGTGAAAGAAGCAAAGAGTCAACAGCGGTAGAAGTATTTACTTCGGTATTTAGTCATTTACTACGTTTCGAAGAATTTACTATGTTCCCATTGATGAACCCTTGTAAAATATTACAGCGCATCGCGGGAATGTTTCATGAATGAACCGAATCGCAAATGGCAAGTGTCAAATTAAGCTACATTATCATGCTGTATTTTTGTTTGAACTACACATACTTTCCATTTGAGCATTTTTAAATAAAATAACTTGAATGTGTGCAGCAGTCTCTCGCTATCTGTAATTCTTGACATCCAGACATGAATTATGTTATGCGTATTTGTGAGGTACATCTGGCTGTTTATTTCGTCTGGAGACAATGCAATAGTATAATGCTGCTTAAGCAGCACAAAAACAATTTCAGTTTCTGTTTTTTACTAATTTAATCATGACAAATGACCATATGTTGCCACATATCAGAGTTTGTACCCTTTTCATGGCGGATAACAATGTGGCACCTGGCGACCTCGTTAACTCAGTAATCACTGATTTCTGAAAACGTCTATATACCAGCTTGTCACTATTCCTATTTATCCTTATGTTATAACCACCAGAATATAACCAACTTGCTACAATTCCTAGAAATCCTTATCTTTATAACCACCAGAAAATACTGTGGAAGTACTTTTATTCTTGGACACCAATTTAATTGGTTTTCATAAATGGCACTATTTTGTAGGTACTTAATTTGTGGGGGCGCAGGAAGTTGACACATTGCAAATTCGAATTTAATAAGAAATACAGTTCTCCAAATTTGTGCACTGTGACAAAAATCAGAGAGGTAACATCTGTGATTTTCCAAAATTTTAATCACTGTTTTTTTGGTTTTTTTTTTCAGAAATAGTAAATACCTATTACATGTACATGTTCTTGTTACTGAAACACAGGTGGATAGACATACAAATGGATGCCATCCTCTATTTCAAAGGAAAGATCATTATACATTTTTTTTCTGGAATAAGGTTGTAAAATATAAACGATATACAACTGATACTTTTACCATAATGTATGAAAATTTGCAAACACCCATTTTGTTCATTGTACTGTAGCCCATATTTCTAAAGGGGAACTGTTCTAAATATTAATACTTTCATTTGTTTGGTGTAACAATAACTTCTGTATGGTGAAATATATCATATTAATAAGTCAACAAAAACTGAGTGATCACAAACACTCATCTTGTCATCTAGAACACCCACATATCAAAAAGTTGAATAAAACCTTGCATCAATGGGTTTATAAATGGGCTATACGGATATAAGTGAGATAGCATCATTTCTGATATTAAGAGCAAATCATCAGCACATTTGAGTTTAATATAAATGAACAAATAAACAAGAAAATTATGCACAATATCATCTATGAAAACAATGAACAAAACAGAGGGTAAACCATCACATTGTCTTGAACCTTATCCTAACATTAAACTAGAGGCTCTCAAGAGCCTGTATAGCTCACCTGGTCCATGACTGGCATAAACTGCAGCCCAAATTAACCCAATGTTAAAGTGTCTCATTTTCTAGAAGTTTCAAAAGAGAAAATCTTTGATCGTGTTTTCCCCATAGGGTCCAATGTTAAACAATGGTCCCCGCTGGCGGCCACCTTGGGTGAGATGCAGACTTGTCAGACATATTTTTTTAAGAAGACCATTAAAGGCCTATTGTGACCTCGTTGTGATTCCAACTGACCAAGTAGTTTCAGAGAAGAATGTCTTTGAATGTGTTTTTCCCGTAGGGTTCAATGTTAAACTATGTCCCTCGCTGGCGGCCATCTTGAAATACATGCGGACTTACCAGAAATATTCTTCGATAGGTACCGACCATTGACAGTTGTCATCAAGTATGGTTCCAATTGGGCAAGTAGATTCAGCAGTTTCCACAGTAATTTTAAGCCCCCACTATCCATTACAACCCATTTCAGACCATCATTCAAAAACAAAATTTTGGCAGGGGTTCCCCTTTTAATTCAGATAATACATATTGCTGAAATCAAAACATTCCAAGTTCCCCTTTCCATAAAAAAATTTTGGCAGGGGTTTCCCTTTATAATCTAGTTCAAACATATTTCTTATATTGTGAAGAAACACATCGCTACATCAATATCTATTTGGAAACCAAATTTCATTGAAATTGGACAATGTTGAATTTTCCTGCCTTTTTTTGGTGGCCATTTTGAAAATGGCATTCAACAAACAATTTTTAACATCAGTTTTTGAAGTTGCAAAATCAATATCTATTTGGAAACCACATTTCACTGAAATCGGACAATGTTGAATTTTCCTGCCTTTCTTGGCAGCCATTTTGAAAATGGCATTCAACGAACAATTTATAACATCAGTTTTGAAGTTGCGACATCAATATCTATTTGGAAACCAAATTTCATTGAAATCAGACAACGTTGAATTTTCCCACCTTTCTTGGCAGCCATTTTGAAAATGACGGTCAACAAACAATTTTCAACACTGGTTTTGAAGTCGCAACATCAATATCTATTTGGAAAAAAAATTTTATTGAAATCGAACAATGTTGAATTTTCCCGCCTTTTTTGGCGGCCATTTTGAAAATGGCGGTCAACATACGATTTTCAACACCACTTTTAATGTCCCCACAGCATGGAAAACATTTTATCAATTACACTTAACCTTCATCTTCTATAGTTTTGGAAATAAAAGACCATAATATGAAAATTTTGAAAATTCTGTGAAAAAAGGGCAATAATTCCAACAAGGGTTTTGGATTTTCTCCAAAATTTCAGGGTGGGTAAATCTTGATATGCTGAACATTTTTGCAATTTGAAGTTGACCTCTATCTTCTATAGTTTCTTTGATAAAAAATACTAACCGAAGGATTAATTCCCGCCATCGTAGTTTTGTCCTTAGCTATATTTGATATTACTGATTATTCGGATTTCGTTTGGTTTTATGCATTTTAAGCATTTTTTGAAATTATGGATTTCTTTTGTTTGGGTTCTAGTGCTGCTGATGAGGAATAAATTTCCAAAATGGCCATGCAGCTCATTAAAATTATTGCAGTTAAAGTTAATATATGTGTTATGATCTCATGTTCATTTACTCCATATCCTTTCATAAAATATAAAAAAAACATTAAAATTTTGAAAAATTTCTGGAAAAAGGGCAATAACTCCAAAACTGGTCATCAGATTAAAAAATTGCAGAGCGGGTAGATCTTACCATGCTGATCACTTTTACCTCCGTGTCAGATTTTTGATATCTTTAACGGTTTTCGAGTTATTTGCCAAAAACTGCAATTTACCCCTATGTGCTATTTTTAAAAATGGCAGCCATGTTGTTTGGTCCTCGGACTAATCGAACACAATTTTTATTCTACATGCCCTGGTAATGATTCAAGCCAAGTTTGGTGAAATTTGGTTCAGCGGTTTTAGAGGAGAAGATTTTTTTAAAAGTTTACGACGGAAGTACGATGGACGGACGGACGACGGACGGACGGACGCCAACGGATGCCAAGTGATGGCAATAGCTCACATGGCCTTTTAGGCCAGGTGAGCTAAAAAGTCATAATAAATTTTGTTTTTGAGATTGCTTATATACAATGAAACAAGAGGCTCTCAAGAGCCTGCATCGCTAACCTGGGTCCTGCAGCACTATAATTCCCAATTGATGGTCCATCTTTGGTGGTGTATGTACATAAAAATCAGAAACTTTTTATAAAATTTAATTAAAATTGTCCAAGCAGTTTCAGAGAAGATTTTTGAATGCAGTTTCCAAACTTAAGGGCCTATGTTAATCTAAGTTCCCTGCTGACAGCTATTTAACATAAAACTTTGAGAGGGCTTATAATAATGTTGTTATAACTTGTGCCCGATCCCTTTGCTTATTCTTTTGAGCAATAAAATATGTTTAATTCAATTCAATTCAATAAAACTTTGAAGAGAGTCACATAAGGACTATCATATCAAAATTCTACTGAAATTGTTCAAGCAGTTTCAGAGGAGAAGATCTTTTTATGCATTTCCCACTGAGTCCAATGTTAAGCTAAGTTTTGCTACTGTTGGCCATGTCGGAAGACGGATCAGCACCAAAGTAACGGGCTTGGTCAAAATCTCAAAAGTTTCATTTATGCAATGTTTAAATTGAATCCATTCAATGGTATTCCATGATATCTTTATATGCATTTCCCTGTAGGGTCCAATTTATTGGTGGCAGCCATGTTGGATGATGGATCAGAACTGAAGTAACAACACATGGTCAGCTTCTCATAAGCAAAGTTTGGATTAAATCTATTAGGCAGTTCTTTTGTTAAATTAAGTTCACAGCTGGTGACACTTGGTCAGCACCTGACAGGCATCATTCATGTCATGTTTGATTTAAATCCATTCATCAGTTCTCTAGAAGATATTTGTGTGCATTTCCCATAGGGTCAAATGCTGTCGGTCATGTAAGATGACAGATTGGCACCAAAGTAATAACACTTGGTCAGCACCTCATAAACATCATTCTTGCCAAGTTTGGTTCAAATCCATTCAGTGGTTCTAAAGTAGAAGTTCTTTGTATGCATTTTCCCATAGGGTCCAATGTTAAAATTAAGATCCCTGCTGGCGGCCATGTTAGATGATGGATCGTCAACAAAGTAACAACACTTGGTCAGCACCTCATAAGCATCATTCATGCCAAATTTGGTTCAAATCCATTCAGTAGTTCTCAAGAAGAAGTTCTTTGTTTGAATTTTCCCATTAGGTCAAATGGTAAACTAAGTTCCCAGCTGGCAGCCATCATGGAAGTGGTCGAAAAACTTGTATGTGTTCAATGAAATATAGTCCTGAACAAGCTGAACATTTTTGCATTTAAACTTGACCTCTATCTCAAAGCATTTTTGAAATATAGGACAAAAAGTAAAAAATCACAAAAAATTTGACCAATTAAGGGTCACAACTCATATATATTCTTCAAAATATCCATGTGGGTAGATCTTAACATGCTGAACATTCTCGCAATTTAAACTTAACCTCTATCTGTTATAGTTTTTTTAATAAAAAAATAAAAGACATCAATATTTTGAAAATTTTATGGAACAAGAGGCTCTCAAGAGCCTGTATCGGTCACATGGTCCTTGATTAACATAGACATTTTATATTGAAGAGCCAATATACATGTATATAATTAAGCTATAGTTCCAATATGCCCTATTAGTTTAAGGGGAGAAGTGTTCCCCATGGGGTCCAATGTTAACCTATGTTCCCTGCTGGCAGCCATCTTGGATAAAGTGGGAACCTGAAAAAAAAAACATTTTTATTTTCAGGGGTCCACATAAAGACTTTTGACCAAGTTTGGTTCCGTTGGCTCAGTAGTTTCAGAGAAGAAGATCTTTGAATGTGTTTTCCCATAAGGTCCAGTGTTAAAAACTATGTTCCAAGTTTGTGGCCAAGTTTGGTGCGAATTGGCTCAGTATTTTCAGAGAAGATCTTTGAATGTGTTTTCCCCATAGGGTCCAATGTTATAACTAAGTTTCCCGCTGGCCGCCATCTTGAATATCGAGAAGACCTGAAAAACACCAATTTGGAAGGGACCACCAAAGGACTATTGTGGCCAAGTTTGGTGCCAATTAGCTCAGTAGTTTCAGAGAAGAAGATCTTTGAATGTGTTTCATGGTCCAATGTTAAAACTATGTTTCCTGCTAGTGGCCATCTTGGATATCCCGCAGACCTGAAAAGCACCTTTTTTGTAAGGGACCACCAAAGGACTATTGTGGCCAAGTTTGGTGCCAATTGGCTCAGTAGTTTCAGAGAAGAAGATCTTTGAAAGTGTTTTCCCTTAGGGTCCAATGTTAAAACTATGTTTCCCGCTGGCGGCCATCTTGGATATCGCACGGAGTGAAAAACACCTTTTCTGTAGGGGACCACCCAAGGACTATTGTGGCCAAGTTTAGTTTCATTTGGCCCAGTAGTTTCAGAGAAGAAGATCTTTGAATGAAAAGTTTACGTCGGACGGACGGACGTAAAGTGATGACAAAAGCTCACCCTGGCATTAGCCAGGTGAGCTAAAAAGGGCAATAACTCTAAAACAGGTCATCAGATTTTCTTCAAAATTTCAGCATGGGTAGATATTCTTATGCTTATCATTTCTGCTGTGTCAGATTTTTGATATCTGTAACGGTTTTTGAGTTATTTGCCAAAAACTGTAATTTACCCCCTATGTTCTATTTTTAGTAATGGCAGCCATGTTGTTTGACCTAAGACATACAAAATAACAAATTTGAAACTAGATACCCTAGTGATGATTCAATTAAAGTTTGGTTCCATTTGACCCAGTGGTTTCAGAGGAGAAGATTTTTGAAAGTGAGCTAACGACGAACGGACGACGGACGCCAAGTGATGGCAATAGCCCACCCTGGCATAGCCAGGTGAGCTAAAAATCCTTTGATTCCATTTAGAAGATGGTATAGAATTTAATTCTAAAAAAGATGTAAAAATGTTTACCACAGCATTTTGTATCTACTCAGCAGCAATATTCATCATATCTCTCCATTCTTATGTATAAATTATAAAATGTTCCTATTCATTTTACCAGCTGTCTATTCAGTAATTTATCAATCAAAATTTGCAATAGGATGAAAATTTGTTAACACTACATATTATAAAGTCATTTGGATTGGATGTTATATTTTCTGCACTTCCTCACAAATACAATAGTGAGTCATCATCTGGTGACTTTTTTTACATGCAAGTTTAACACTGGACATGCTGGAATTAACAATAAGCTATTTATATATGTGACAATACCAAATACTGCATTTGAGTGCATTTGCCTCTAATCTAGCTTTTGTCAAAAGTTTCAAATGACAATTATAAGCTTTCCATGTTTTTTTTTAATTTCAACATTTGTATCTTGAAAATAGTTTTGTTCTTCTTGTTCAATTAGTGTAGTTTTGTATTACTTTAATTCTTAAAATAGACCTCATAAAATAATTATCAATGACACTACACACAATAAACAACACCAACCCAAACATACAGGATAACAGGAACAGTCAGCAATGACACACCATACAATAAAAAACACTATCCCAAAACAAAAGGATAACAGGAACAGTCAGCAATGACACACCATACAATAAACAACACCATCCAAAACAGACAGGATAACAGGAACAGTCAGTATTGACACACCATACAATAAACAACACCATCCAAAACAGACAGGATAACAGGAACAGTCAGCATTGACACACCATACAATAAACAACACCATACCAAACAAATAAAATAACAGGAACAGTCAGCAATGACACACCATACAATAAACAACACCATCCCAAAACAGACAGGATAACAGGAACAGTCAGCAATGACACACCATACAATAAACAACACCATCCAAAACAGACAGGATAACAGGAACAGTAAGCATTGACACACCATACAATAAACAACACCATACCAAACAGACAGAATAACAGGAACAGTCAGCAATGACACACCATACAATAAACAACACTATTCCAAAACAGACAGGATAACAGGAACAGTCAGCAATGACACACCATACAATAAACAACACCATACCAAACAGACAGGATAACAAGAACAGTCAGCAATGACACTCCATACAATAAACAACACCAACCAAAACAGACAGGATAACAGGAACAGTCAGCAATGACACACCATAAAATAAACAACACCATCCCAAAACAGACAGGATAACAGGAACAGTCAGCATTGACACACCATACAATAAACAACACTATCCAAAACAGACAGGATAACAGGAACAGTCAGCAATGACACACCATACAATAAACAACACCATCCAAAACAGACAGGATAACAGGAACAGTCAGCAGTGATGCACCATACAATAAACAACACCATACCAAACAGACAGGATAACAAGAACAGTCAGCAATGACACTGCATACAATAAACAACACCATCCAAAACAGACAGGATAACAGGAATCTGATCATCGAGACACCATTTCACAAGAAACAAAGATCCACGTGAGCCAAAAAAAAGCCTATAACCTACTATTTTTCTGTGTATCAAAATTTTATATCGCACCTGATGATCAATATCTTTTATGGAGTTTTGAGATGAATTAATTGATTTATTTTACATGTAGCTATATAAATAGTTTTACATCTTTGTACATATCAGTAGTTGGCATGAAACCAAGTTGCTTTTTTGAAATTTAAATGAACACAAAATTTTAAAAATATATATATAATATGTGAAATCATTCATAGAGCAGTAACCATGCTGATATCATAGTAATAAAGTTACATCTGCTTTACGTACATTCTGCTTCATCAATTTGATGTGTTTTTCATTTTTACACATGAAATCCAAATTTTAGCTTTGTTAATACTTAATTGAAATGTACATAGAAGTGAAGATTTTATATGTTCACATGTCATAACTACAGTATGTGGCCAAAAATGAATCATCAACGTCAAAATTCCCTGTGCATTTCATATAAAAACTGGGATTTTTTCATTTTTCATCCTATTTAAATATTTTTTCACTGTTGAATGCAGATTTTCACAGAGTTTCTTGTCATAATTTAAATTTTTTTTTAACTTCTGTTAAAACATTGTCACAAGTTATAAGCAAATCAAAAATATGACATTCGAAATTTACTATAATTCTTTATAAAATATATTGTCTAAGATTTAAAAGTATGTTAAAACTACTGTTTCTTTGTAATGAAATATGTTAAAATTATAAAGAAATTAGCAAGTGAAAGTGTATTTAATTCTACTTTTAACAGTAAAACATAGGTAATCAACGATTACTAAGTTCGCCTCGTTATAGCACATTGTGAGAGTAACCTTATTTTGCCTGGATGCTGACCTACTATAACAGATGCATGCATATGCAAATTTTTATGATCCTCACATGTATAGTGACCAAGATCTAAACTCTTCAATATATCTGGATATAATATAAGTAATTCAGGCAGAAAATATAGGTCAAAGAGGCCTAATTTTCTTGGAGGCTATGAGTCAACCCAAGATGCACCAGCATGTAAAGTCTGATTACCCTACCATGCATAGTTGAAGAGATATACACCCAAATGTGGATGCGGACATAGACGCAGACGCCTGGGGTACTCCAATAGTCCGCCTATAGTTCGTTGAGGAGAACTAGAAATTATGATAATCAGTTAAAAATGACTGCAGGACAATTTTTGAAAAAGTCCTGTTTTTATATGAAATGCACAGGGAATTATGATGTTGAAGACTCACTTTTGGTCACATACTGTACATCTTAGCTTTATACTGAAAAGGAGGGGCCTGGGTGGCCAAGTGGTTAAGGTAGTTATACTACCTATACAACCACTGCAGTCTATCACCACTGTGGTGTGAGTTCGCACCCCACTGTGTATATTACAAAAAAGGATGCACTCGGACTTACAATCTTAAGTGATAAGGTATGTTGGTTACCTGCCAAAGGTCGGTGGTTCTCTCTGGGCACTCTGGCTTCCTACACCACTAAAACTGATCTTCATGAAATTACTGAAATGCTGCTGAAAGTGACATTTAACCCCATATCAATCAATCAATTTATACTCAATATATATACCAGTAGTTAGTAATTGCAGTATAAAGAAATTCCATACAACAACCAACTTGATCACTGAAATTTTGGTGGTAATCAATTCAGATGTCAGTTAATTGCAACTTCAACAGAAAGACTTTCACTGAGTATTTAAAAAATGAATGTTCAGAGGAATGTGAAATATTGTAAGATGTCCTCATTGTCCAAAATGGTCCACAACAAAGAAAGTCATAAAAAAGTTTACTTTTTAAAGAATCAATTTGATATCTTCCCTCTGTAATTATTTTCCTTACTGTAATATTCTTAGATGGTGAACTACCTTTTCTCACTTGAAATACCTTTTCGTCTCTTCAATTTATTTTATCATTGTTCATAATGCAACTTTGGTTTTGTTTTGAAGCCATATTAATGGTAAAATACAAAAAAGGTATTTTATAATCAACTGACCCTGACATTAAAATTTATAAAATTCAATGACTGTTGGCTTCAACATTAGCTTCGAAATTAGGAAATTCTAGAATTTTATTTTCTTCAGCTTTATATGGTGATACCACTATTCAATTTTCCCAAATTTATACCATAACGTCTACAAATATTCTCAAGGTCCAATTATCTCCCCTCAATTAAAGCAAGACCCGTCGCTGAATGGCAGCCGAATATACCACCCACTCATTGAACCCTGAATCGATATGGTAAGTGCAAATTTAAGTTGGTGTGGACACAGTTCAAGTGTGGACACAATACAAGTATGGACATAATGATATAATCTTCAAGAAAGAACTTTTCACAAGGGTCCCAAAGAAAATACTCTGTCTAAATCAGACAAATATGAAATTCACCTTTTTTTAGCTTATTTGACATTTTACACAAAAATCATAAGCAGTAGAGAAATTTCATTACAACACTTTGAAAACAACTTTTCAAGAGTATTACAATGAAAAAAGTGTGCCTCTCTAACAGCTTGACTTCACAATATCTATGTTTAAATTTTTTTCTTGGAAAAAAAAAAGATATTTGCAGGAGAAATCAACGAAAGTCAAAGTCAAATTATCTCCCCTTCCTGATTTCAAACAATAACATATTCCTTCATGCACATCTACATATAGTATTCTTCCTTTGTGTAAAGTTTCATCAAAATCCTTCAAGTGGTTTAAGAGGAGTTGCGCTTACCAGGTAACCCATAAAGAACACATACATAGGGAATCAATATAAAGTCAAAGTCGAATTATCTCCTCTTCCTGGTTTCGGACAATAATTATATTCCTTTATGGACATCTCCATATAGTGCCCTTCCTTTGTGTAAAGTTTCATTAAAATCCTTCGAGTGGTTTAGGAGGAGTTGCGCTTACGAGGTAACTCATACATAGGGAATCGACGAAAAGTCAAAGTCGAATTATCTCCCCTTCCTGGTTTGGGACAATAATTATACTCCTTCATGCACATCTCCATATAGTGTCCTTCCTTTGTGTAAAGTTTCATCAAAATCCTTCATGTGGTTTAGGAGGAGTTGCGCTTACGAGGTAACTCATACATAGGGAATCGACGAAAAGTCAAAGTCGAATTATCTCCCCTTCCTGGTTTCGGACAATAATTATACTACTTCATGCACATCTCCATATAATGTCCCTCCTTTGTGCAAAGTTTCATCAAAATCCTTCAAGAGGTTTAAGAGGAGTTGCACTTACGAGAAGTGTGGACAGACGGACAGACGGACTGTCGGACAGACAGACAGACAGACAGACAAACAGACAGGGAGATTCCTATATACCCCCCCCAACTTTGTTTGCGGAGGGTATAATACGTTTATAAATATTTTCCTTTATATACAACTACAGATTGGTGAACTACCTTACTTTCAAGTTTCAATGAAATTGAAGAAACCATTTAGGAAGAGTCATACATTTACTATCTAGAATAATGAACAGATGGCAGACTGACAGACAGACTGATTTCTATATACTCCCTAAAATTTTCACTAGACATGCTACTGATGCTAGAAGTATAATAATAGAGTTACACATGAACCAGTGTTATCATTCCAACAAATAAAAAATTTGTACATAGGTTAATAAGTTTAATAAATAAACTTCCGTATTTGTATGAATTTCTTATCAATGTAAACATACCAGTTCAATTACAGTTCATATATATATATGTAGAGAGAAATAACTTTATTTCAAACTATCAGTTCAAATATACATGTAGATAGAATTTAATTCTTTTTCAAAGTAAATCTATTTTTTTAATCTAATGTTATAATTAGATTTTATGAATTATTTAATTTCTTTATATTCTTAATACTTTAAATAAATTCAGACTGAAAAAGATATACATGTGTTACTGTGTACAATACAAATTTATTTTCAGTTGTATTTAAATTTATATCATGTAACACTTAGCAGAATATGAAGTTAAATGGATAGTATACACCATCACAGAAAATATACCCTCCCCTCCCCCATTTGATTCCAGAAGTAAAAAACATAGGTAATCAACGATTACAAAGTTCGCCTTGTTATGGCACATGGACACAGAAACCCTATTTGGCCAGGGTGCTCATTTACCATACCTTATGCATGTATACAAAGGCTAGATGATGTTACCATGTGCAGTAACCGAGACCTGAATTCGGACATAAACGGTAAAGTGACCTAATTTTGCCTGGATACTGACCTACCCCCAAAGATGCATACACATGCAAGGTTAGATGATCCTACCATGTACAGTTACTTAGATCTGAACTTGAACGTAAACTTGAATGTAAGTCAATCATGCAGAAAATATTGGTCAAAGTGACCTAATTTTGCCTGGATGCTGACCTACCCCCAAAGATGTATGCACATGAAAGGTTATATGATTGTACCATGTACAGTTACTTAGATCTGAACTCGGACATAAACTTGAATGTTAGTCGATCATGCGGAAAATATAGGTCAACGTGACCTAATTTTGCATGGATGCTGACCTACCACTAGAGATGTATGCACATGCAAGGTTAGATGATCGTACCATGAACAGTTACTTAGATCTGAACTCAAATGTGAACTTGAATGTAAGTCAATCATGCGGAAAATATAGGTCAAAGTGACCTAATTTTGCCTGGATGCTGACCTACCCCCAAAGATGCATGCACATGCAAGGATTAGATGATCCTACCATGTACAGTTACTGAGATATCAACTCGGACCTAAAATTAAATGAGAGCCAGTCAAGCGGAAAATATAGGTCAAAGAGACCTAATTTTCCTGGAGGCTGTGAGTTAGCCCAAGATGCATCTGTACACAAAGTTTGATGACCCTACCCTTCATAGTTACCAAGATATATACCTAAATGCGGATGTGGACGCGGATGAAGACGAGGAAGCGGACACGGACGCATACGCTGACGCAGGGGGTACTCCAATAGTCCCCCTCAACTTCGTTGAGGCGAACTAAAAATCAACAACAAAAAATCAAGCCAAATCAAATTTTGCAATAGCTTTGGCACAATGGCAATATGCACTGAACATCCTGTGAGAGTTTTGTTGAATTTCATCAAGACTTAGCCTTATGGCGGATGGAATAACGAACAGACAGAAATACAAACAATGAACACCATGATCACTAATAATATACCGCCCTCTGAAGCAGGGGGTACAATAAGGGCTATACAGAGACTGATTGCGGCATGATAAAACAGCTGCATATTAACATCCAGTACACAGGGAGAAGTGTTGACACAAAATGACACTGAAACTTTTAATATCTCCCTTTTATTGTCCATTGTGTATGACCTTACCGGTCTACTTGTTCCTATTGTGTTACCAATTTAGCAATTTGAGTCTTCTATTCTGATTATTTTTTTTTACCAACTGGTATAGCTTTACTACAACATATATTGGAAAAAAGTTTTTGGTGGATTGCTATTGTTAACTAATCAAAATACTCAGTGTCCTTTTGAATTGTTCAACAATACTATTGTATATCAATCTGTTATGGCCTGGAAGGTTTTGGGTAGTACTTATCTAGGCAATTACTTTGATGAAATATCATTGTTCTATAATGTGTAGTTGTTGAGAAATGGACTTAAACACAAAACTTAACCAAAGTCACTGAAGCGTAAAATGTAGGTCAAAGCCACCTTATTGTCAATGACTTGGGTAGTACTCATCAAGGCAATTTATTTGATGAAATATCATTGTCCTATAGTGTATAGTTGTTGAGAAATGGATGCTAAAGCGAAACTTAACCAAAGTCACTGAAGCATAAAATACAGGTCAAAGGGGACAGACGGATTGACGGAAGGACGGACAAGGGTAACACTATTTGCCCCTTCCACATTCGTGGGCAGGGCATAAAAATTCTTGCTTTCTGATGTAACTAAAGTGAATTTAAACAAGTATGAGCCCAAATAGATGTCTTGCTTGTCCCTGCTTGCCCTCTAAATTGATGAGAAATCTAAGAGACCTAATCAGAAACTGAAAATGGTTACTAGACTGGAATTTGGACAGACAAAAGCCATATAGCAGGCCATTATGTACTACCCACAACCACCCCACATACCAAATATCATTAACCTACCATTAATACATTAAGGTAGATGGGTAGTCCAAAAATTTTTTCCATAGATTTTCTTTATTTTCTTATTATATTAGCATTGAAATAAAAAAATAAAAAAGGGGGGTCACCGTGCTTGTTTTTAAAATAACTGATATCAAAATAATCGAATATTTCTAATGAATATATAGGGAAAAACAGGTATATTGTTGATTTCTTTAAAACTTTTCCATAGATTTTTTTCTACTTTTTTCATGCGTTAGCCCTTTCAACATACTTTCAAAAAATATAAAGAAAAATGGGGGTCACCGACTTTGTTTTCCATAAAATTTATAAAATGTGAATTTTCATAGTGATATCTATGTAAAATATTTTTATCAGATTATCTCCCTTTTTCAAATATCTTGTTCCAACTTATTTAATTATCAAGTTACCATACCTCGTCTTATTAGATAATGACATGTAGATTCAACTCCATGTAGGTCCTTTGCATATTGTATTATGAATATAATATTGATTGATTTATTGCAAATAAAAATTTTTGCATATTTAAAAAGCAGATAATACCACAACAACATAAATAACGAATTCAAAATGGCGGACAACTACCGATCTACCTTAAGAGAAAAAACATCCTCACTAGACTATGAAATAAAGGTCACAGGCATAAGTCATATGGAACACTGTCATCAACCACCAAAAACCAAACCACATACGAAATATCATTGACCTACCACTAACAAATACTGGTAAATTTAACATGCTCTGACTAGATCGTGAAAATTGAGGTCAAAGACAAAAGTCATAAGCCTGACTGACATGTACATGTACACAATATCATGTTCTTCTTTCATAGTTGATGATGTTGTTATACCAAATCTATTTAGAAGTATTTCAATTGAAATTTCATATGTAAGAAGGCTTGATAACATAGTCAACGGAAATTATGTCCTTAGCTAGCTGTCAGTAACTGCGAGCATTTGTCCGGACAGTACCTGTGTGTATTGTCTTCATGTTTTATGCACTTCATTGTAAGGGTACTCGTCTTGATAAGTTGGGCTTTTTTCTAGTTTGATTTTTACTGTGAGTCTTTTTGTGTATTTATTTTTAGCCATTCACCACACATAGGGGGAGGGTTTGGATCCAAGAAAACGAGTTTAACCCCACTGCAATTTTTGCGCCTGTCCCAAGTCAGGAATATGTTGGTCATTGGCTTGTCCTTGTCTTCTTATAAAATTTTAGTTTCTTGATATTTGGGTTATTGGATGTGGTTTGTTTCCATTGATTTATTCACTTTACCTTTTCGGGCCATTTAGGGCTTACTATATGGTGTGAGGTCCCTCACTGTGTTGAAGACCATATGGTGACCCCTAGATGTTTTGTTTTTTGTCGTTTTAACCTGGATATGGGATGTTGTCTCCTTGACATTTACCCCATTTCCTTTCTTTTTCATACCAAAGAACAATCTACATACTAAATATTATTGACCTACCACTAATAGATAATGAGAAATGGACTTATGCAAAGAAACTTATCATGGCCACTAGACAATGAAATTTAGGTCAGGTACAAAAGTCATACGCCAGATTGACATGCACTACCCAAGACCAATCTACATACTACATATTATCGACCTACCACTTATAGTTATTGAGAAATGGGATTGAGCAGAGAAACTTAACATGGCCATTAGACTGTGAAATTGAAGTCAAGGACAAAAGTCATATACAAGACTTAAATGTATGCACTTATCAAAACAAAACCTTCATACTTAATATTATCAACCTACCACATATAGTTATTGAGAAACAGACAAAAGCAGAGAAACTTAAAGTGGCTACTAGACTGTAAAATTGAGGTCAAGGACAAAAGTCTTATAACAGTGTGACATGTACTACCCAAGAACAACCAACATACTAAATATTTTCCACCTACCACTTATATTTATTGAGAAATCCACTTAAGCAGAGAAACTTAACGTCACCACTAGACCATGAATTTGAGTTCAAGGACAAAAGTCCTATGCCACACTGACATGTACTACCCAAGACCAACATACATACTTAAAATTATCAACCTACATGTACCACTTAAGTTATTATCCCCCCGCTTAGCGAAAGCGGGGGAATCATGTAATGCAGTCCGTCCGTACGTACATACGTACGTACGTCTGTAGTGGCAAGGCATATCTCTGAAACCGCAACAGATAGAAACTTAAAATTTGGCATCATGGAAGAGTATATGACCCACTAGGGAATAGACCCCTAAAAATTGGAATTTGACCCTTTGGGGCCAAATTATGAGCGAAAAACAAATTTCGCGATATCCAATAAATGGAGATATCTCCAAAAGTGTTAAAGCTAGGATATTGGAACTTATGTCACTACTTATATTGCCTTTCCCAAGTTGAAAGAGGGTATCACAATTTTGATCCCGCCCTTAGGGGCAATGCCCTAAGGGGTTATAAAATGTCTAAAAACGATTGTCCAAGAACTCCTCCTACACCGTAGAAGATTGAAACATGAAATTAGGTACACTAGTAACACTTGGGGAGTTGTCTGTGCCCAAGGTTTCGGAATTTGGATTTTGGCCCGGGGGGTGGGGCTACACCCTAATATGTAAAATCTCAAAATATGGTAAGATCAGTTCATATCCCACCCCTTAACCATACAGTACAGCCAGAGACTTACCGTGATAAATCACTGTGATAGACGTATCACTATGCTTAGTGAAATGTGAATATTTTATTTCCTCTTTAATCTATTAAGATACTCTCTTTTGCATTTAAAGTGATACAATCTACTACTTGACATCCAAAAGAAATTATTTCAATAGATCATTCAGGAAAACAGAAATATTCATTTAAAAATTCAGAGTGATATGTCTATCACAGTGATTTATCATGGTAAGTCTCTGGCTGTACTGTATATATTTATATTCCACATTTAAAGACGAGTTACTTGGTTACCCCCGGGGGTCAGCCCCAACCCCCTCATTTAGAAAATTACAAGTTATCTCAAAAACAGTTGAGATCCCCACCCCTAAACCATATATATTCTTA
>MJUU01071057.1:614-22157 GCA_002080025.1 Modiolus philippinarum
GTAACGACCACAAGCCCTTGAGTAGCGAATGAGTTGTGAGATGTAAACTCCATATGCTGGTGCTTTTGGAATGTTGCTACAAAGAAAAGGAAAGTTGACTATTGGAAGAGTGAAGTCATCGCGTTTGTCATACAGGCTAGTTTGTAATGTACCTCTGTTGTCAATTTCAAGATGAAGGTGAAGGAACGAAGCCGATATGGAAGTATTTGTAGTATCCTTAATTTCAAGCTCTTTTGGATAAATAAGATGAAGAAAATCACCAAAGCGAGGGTTGTTTAATGATAAAATATCAGGAAGCTGAAATTAAAGGACTGGGACAGTTTTTTTGTCTTTATTTTGAAGAAGCCTTTCAATGAATTCATCCTCATAAGAGTGGAGAAACAGATCGGCTAAAAGAGGTGCACATTTTGTGCCAATTGGAATTCCAATAGTCTGTTGAAAAACAAGTCCTCCAAACTGGAAAAATACATTGTCGATCAAAAACTCTAACATTTTTATCACTTCTTCCTCTGTGTATTTTTTCTGTGATAAGTAAGTAATGTATGATCCTAAGAAAAAAGACTACTAAGAAATTCTTAGTAATACAATCAAGTAAGTAATGTAAGTAAGTAATTGTATTACTAAGTAAAAAGGATCACCAAACAATCCAATCAAGTAAGTAATAAAATGCAAGCAAACTAAATTACTTAGTAAAATATTTAAGTAATACTATTACTAAGTAAGTAATCAATTTAGTCAGCAAAATAAGTAATATCTAATTACTTATTATTACTTAAGTTTTATTGAAAATTACTTGATTAGATCACTGTGCTGACAAACTTTTTTTTACTAGAAAATTACTTAAAACAAGTAATTATTTATCTTATTTTAAGTAAAAACAAGAAATTCATTTTTTGAGTGGATACAAATGTAACTGTTATAATTTGATTGATATTGAGAAATAATTAAATTGTGTTACAAAATATATTAAAACAACTGTTTGATCTACTTTGTAGATATAAGTTATCAAAAGTTTGACAGGAAACTCAAATCCATGATACAGCAACCTATGAATTTTTCTTCATATATTAAATTCATAGTTTAAGAACATTGCAAAAATCAAGGTCTGAGAAAAAGTTTAATACTTTAAAATTTTGCATCCTCACCAGAGTACATCCTCAAATATATTCACAAAGATATGATGTAATGGCGCTCTACAACTAAACTTAAATAATAACTAATTAATAATTAAGACAAAATATACTGAACATCAAAAGAAACGCCAAAGTGTATTTCTTTGTATCTTAAAATTCAAAGGCATCCTGAATATTACAGTAGCTGAGCAGCATCAAAATCTGGTGCGTTTCTTCTGATGTTCAGTCTATAATATAATGGCAGAATCAATATTGCTAGTCTATGACAAAAATCTTACAACAAAATCTATAATGCCATCCTGTAAATATCCACTTAGGAACGATGGGACCAGCTTTGTCAGTCTATAAGAATCCTAGTACAAATAATATTATCAGCCTATGAAAATCATAATGCAAGATCGATAAAACATTATATAGAAATCGATTTACAGGGATTGCCATCATACTAAAATTTTTGTACGGGATCAATTTTGCCAGCCTATGAAAGTCCTATTGCACGAATAATATTGCCACCATGTAAAAAATCCAATTAAGGAATGGCGGGATCAATTTCTCTAGTTAATCAAACAACCTTAAGCATGATGAATATTACAATTCCATAAAAAAATCACTTACGGGACTGAAGGATCAATTTATTTTGTCAGTCTTTAAAAAAATGACAGCCCATAAAAATCCCGTCGCGGGATAAATATTGCGATCCTATAAAATTTTAACATATTTTAATATCTAGATTATATACTACATGTATATTGATATTTTTACTTTTTTATATTACAGAATCTTCCTAAGAAAACATCCACTGGCTCTAAATATTCTAGGTCAGAAGATAATATGCTCCATAGGCCCTATTTTGACCCCTTGAGGAATATATATATACCGCAATGGTACTTGACGGGTTTTGTGCACTCATTTCGACAGCATCCTCGCCAACAGCAGACACATCTTTTGAGTAAGTAGAGTACTTCAGCTTGCTACGATACATATAACGAGTTTAGTCATTTTGTACATTTTCTGTAACACTGCTTTACCAACACTAGGCTTCTTGAGCTAGCCGCCAAATTCGGAGCGAACCATCTTTCACAATAAGATCTTATTGTCATTTTCTTTCAAGATTGTTGTCAGGGAATTAGTGTATTGGGTTTTATTCGTATGTTTATCATACTAATAGTATTAATATAGGGAAACGGGACATATAAATGGGAGGTTTTGGGTACCCTTAAACTTGTTTAACCCATCCGCGGACTTTCCAGTGCCGTTGCCAAGTCCGGCTGTTCCGAGTTCCTTTCATTTGTTTACGTTTGTCTTCTTTTTAATCTGTGTTTTTCCCGTGTAGTTCCCTGGCAGATTGTAATTGTTATTTTCAGCCATTGTAGATGTTTCCTGTTACTGAGAGTGCATATTTTCTGGGTAAATAGTAGAGCGGCGGATATTAAAAAAAGTTGCTTATTTAAGGATTTAAAATTAACAAAAAGCCTCATGGAATTGTATTGCTGAATATTATTTATGAATACCTCAACTGTCAGAAAATGCCTGTCGTCGAGTTAAATTGTGGTCCAGGTGACGTTAAAAAGGCGTTTTTTTTCACGTAACCTTGCTCTTCAAAATACACAAAGGACTGCTCTGAATGAAATTTTATTGAATTCACCAGTTCTTCTCGACACTCAATACTACAGAAACACAACGCATGCAATAATATACTTAACTATGCATAAATACACGCTTAAAGGTTCAAACAAAACCCAGGACGCCCTGTTACAGACTTGGTAAAATTGTAAGCGTTAAAATTGGTGTTTTTTAGCACCTACCTTTTACTATTTTACACATTTGTGAATTGTGTCTCATAATCGATTTGACAATTGTTTCACGTAACTATTGACATATTTGTTTCAAAAATACATCATGTCTCCGCGTTAAATTTTTGACCTAAAAGTGTGTTTTGCAAATATTTTAATCTTGTATTTAAACAGTGTTGTACCGATTTCATTATTTTATAATTGACCTTTACCGCGGGCAGTCGGTTTTGAATGACATTTCAACAGTATTTCTAATTATTTTGTGTATATTCGACATTATTACTAGTTTTTAAAATGTGATACATGTTTACACTGTTCTTATTTGCTCAGCTTTAAAAAGGGAGTAATTAACTATAGGATGTGTTTGTGTATTGGTTGATTGATTGAATATTGTTTAACGTCTAATATGTGTCCTCACTTTAACTGATCACCCGAGAAAACTAAAAAAAAATCTGAAATCGTAAAACATTCCAAAAGGCTAATGCTTTCTTGTAAATTGCAAAAAAATACGCTACAAGTTTTTAGTGGGGGTGGGATTGTTGACAAAACCAAATCCAGCAACACATGCCATTTAATCCCTTTGTGCTTTTGTTGCGCATTTTCAAAGCTGAGAACCTATGTAAATTGTACTTGCTTTTGTCGTCGTTTTCTGTGTTATCAAACAGTTCTTCCTTCATACAAAGATTTTCAATTTTAGAACTATTGGTTACCATTTCGGAAAAAAGCATATTATATTTATATATATTCTATTTTTGATTGATTCATTGATTATTGTTTAACGTCCACTCAGCAATATTTCAGCTATATCAAGACGAGAACAAGTTTGTTAATAAATAATCACTTTGGGGTATGGAAATGGCCATGGGACGGGAAATTCTGACTGCCACTGGAAAAGTAGGGTGAAATCGTCAAGGGCGGGGAATTTAGCCTTGTAGCCGATCACCTACGGACCACCCCCAAAAGAGCTTGCTACAAGGGTTCTTTAACGTGCAGAAAGCGTGGCATTTCTTCCAACACGTGGACCTGAGTTTACATCCCATCCGAAAGATGGGTTGTGTATTTATTAATCCCGCACAACCACGGAATGGGTCCTATTTCTATATCCCGGGACCCTCGGGGTCAGCCTCCGTTTAGGAGGGGTCACACCCCGCAAGCCGGAGATACTAGGTCCTATTTCTATATCCCGGGGTTCCCTCGGGGTCCTCTGTTAGGAAGACTCATACTCCAAGCTCAGAGGATGCTGCGGGCCTATTCATAAGCCGGGACCGCGCACGGCGGACGGTTATGTTGCCCCATATTCTATTTTTGTTTATGACATTAACATCCATTTACATGAAGGTGATGGGCAATTGCATATACCATGACCGATTTTTTTTTTAATTTAAACGTCTAATCTGTTTCATTCTTTTATGGAAACTTTCATTACTAACCATTTTGACTGACAATGTAGCTCTGGATTGACTCATTGACAGAGTGACGGGTGCCGCTAGAGTAGGAAGACATGCTTACCATTCCCGTGTACTTGATGTTACTTTCGGTTTCAATGGGAGTTCACATTATGAGTACCTTATTTTTGAATGACGTCTTTATATCCATGTCTTGTAGCTGTTTCCCGTCCTTGTTTTTCTGTTTTCCCGTTTTTGCCATCTCTATGGACTTTAATTTTTGTAATCATCACTTCCCTTGTTCCTTCTGTATTCTGCTGACGTTGTAAGCATAAATAAAAACTTTTTGATTTTACATATTTTTAGAATCCTTTAACTTTGTGCTTTTGAATTTTTTTCCATCTCCATCAATGGACTAATGTGTTTTAGGTTTTCTCTTTTGAATTACCTTATAGATTTACACAGCGATGGCAGTCATTTTCTGAAATAAAAGACTTTACACTTTCGTTTAAGATAATTAAAGTGAATGGTGCTTTCTAGTAATTTAAATTTTGAAAATTGTCCTCCTCGCCGCTCAACTAAAAAGCCATGATTATTGTTTGTGAATATAACGAATGTTGCAACTGATCACTGTAAACTAATGCCCATTATATTGGAACTGATCACTATAAGCTAACGGCCAAATAACCTTACCAAAATAAAAACAAATTTTTTGCGGTCCTATAAAAAGTGAATAAGATATGAAAAACAAATAAAACAAAAGCAGAAACACCAGCGAATGATAGAAAAATCAAGATGAAAACAAACGGGATCGACTATTAGGATAAATAAAGTTAGTCGATAAAAGTTTGTCCCAATTCTTTTCAGTACATTTAGCTGTCTAGCAGCTTGTTTGCATATTTTAGATATGTGGCTGTTAAAGTCCAATTGAAAGTCTATAGTTATCCCCAGTAATTTTGCCTAATCTTCACATTTTAACATGATGATTAACACTTATGTTTTAGAGTGAGTTTTTGTCCAAAAACTATGGCTTGGATTATTTCTTGGTTAGCCTGGATTTGATTACTAAGAATGTATTTAGCGATTTGCTATCTTCTTCTAGTGCTGATTTAACATGATCTAAAAGTTTACCAGATTTTGATCAGATGTTGTTATCGGCATAGCTATAAAGATCACAGTTTTTAGGGAGTATTTTCTTTCTTTAAAAGGTGCATGGTTCGTCTTTGTGTGTGTGTCTATATTTTTCTTTTTTGTGCCGTGCTCATGTTGTAACTATTTTTCTTTATTGTTTTATTATTATTAGAAATTATAACTCAGCCGCGGAGTACTGCGTAACAGGAGTACATAAATATAGATAAATATATATATATAAACATATATAAACAGATATTACATAATAGTGTTTAGGATTACATATAATAGCAAAACAATTTACATGCTCTAGTTAAACAACTGTGTTAGATTTTTAAAAAAAAGTGACACTATTTTAAACTTTGATATTATGATGTTCAAACATCCTAAACAGTTTTCCCTACTCGGATACCTTCTATAATATTCCGGAATAATTTTTTTTCTTAAATTAATAATCACGTCATTTTCGCATTAAAAAAAGTGGTGTTCGTCCCCAAGACCAGTACCACAGATTGTACAAATTCTATTCTCCCTTGGTATATTTTTCCATCTGCCCGTCTCTATCGGAATTTTAATGTCACAAACCCGTAATTTACATATATATTCCCGTAAACCATCTCGTAATTTAAAAAGGTAGGGTTCCAACCGAAATTCATGTTTAAATTGTGGATAAAATTCCCCCTAGACGAATTGTTCATGTCACTAAACCACTTTTGGATAAACTGATCTTGTAGACGCTGTTTCATATTAATTTAAAAATCCATGACCTTATACATTTCTTTGTGAAAGCTTTTGAGGTGATCAAAGGGTCAATGGTTTAAACAATTACACCGATAGTATATTAACAACACGTGTCACGTCTCCAGGTGTCACAATTTGCCTGGACACAATGTTGACTTTCCTGGAAAAAGTGATAACGTCTACATTTGTTCTGCTTAAAATATATGACGGTAGCTTTTGTCTCGGGTATATTGTAACATAAAAAAACCCTTAATCCATATTTCTAAAGCTCTGTGATGATCCTTCTATGGAAAAGAAATAAACACACAAAATGCCATTGCATACCTTTTGATAACGAATAAAAGGAAATAACAAATAATTCATTGTTATATAAAAATGTCACTTCAATTCATTTTAAGGGAAAAAATCATAAAAAACAAAAACAAAATCATTCAAAAATATTTTTTTAAAAAAATCATTAAACAATAATTCAGAAAAAAATTGCAAGGTCATTGTAATAAAAAATAAAATTATTTTTCCGCTATGTACCATTCTAGGAAATTTTGTTGAGCCGAGCTTTGTTTCAAATGGACAAAGTCAGAGCCAGATTATTTTTTTCAACTCTTGGCTCTAGTCGGAAAATTTTTAGGGGCAAAAATCAGGGCAAGAAATTTTTGTCTAAAAAATACCAGCCTCCCCCTCCCTGAAAATCAAATGGTCGGTGCCTAAGTAAATATATATGTTTGTCATTTATTAGGCGCGTCTTGTCAATTCAATTTAAATGCCCTTATTGAAAATGAGCAAACCGATGCAGAATACTAGCCAAGAAAATAATTATTTTCATAACTTGTTCATAACGTAGTTTAAATGTTTTGTTCATATAAAACACGCTGATAAGTGCTAAATTGATTATTTTCAAATAACCTACCGGTGCATAGAAGAATCATTATAGGGCGTATTTTAATGTTAATATTAGAGTTGGNAAAGTACTGGAGAAAATGGCATTACATTGAAAGAATCAACGATAACCTATCGTCTTGCTGGCGTATAAGCTGCGTATTTGCGTGATTACGCAATTACGCAGATAAAATCAATGAAAACCCAATATATCCTTATTGACATGCGTCTTATGACCCAATTTAAAACTGACATGACCAAAATAATTCTGCAGTAATGAGTATTCACCCAATTCTGTCATGGACAGTTGAGTATTTTCACCCATTTGTCGCATCAGAACAAGTGAGAGATCGCGGTAGCTAACCCTTCATGGTTTTAGCAAAAGTAAATTGAACTGTGTCCCTGTTGTTTGATATTTTGATTCTGGGTAATAGAATGATTTCGAGAGGAAAATGGGCCGAAAATAGAAAATGCAAAGGTGTTTACCACTACAGATTTCCGTACTTTTTATGGATTTTCAAGTAAAAATGCGCACTACGGATTCACTATGCATATATACAGTTTATTCATAAAACACAACTACTTCCGAAATTTGGCATCAGTGTTACATAAGGGAAGCTTCAACAAACGAACAAAGTTACGTACAGCTCACTGTTGATATAGGTCTCCTAAAAAAGTCACGCCCGATGAAGTAAGAAAACCCCATCTATGCTTCTCGTACAAGAGAAGGCATATAAGACAAGGGGTCGTATAGAAGGCTATTTTCCTGCCCCTGCCCATTTCCCCCATGTTCCAGTGGCATTCAAAACTAGTTCTTCGTTTCTTTTTCAATTCTCTCTTCTTTTGCTTATATTTTAGTTGAATCGGTTTATTTGATCCGTCCTAAATATATCGTAGAAGATCGGACTACCAAAGTGTCGCAAGAAAGGCATAATTTCCTGCACCTACTCATTTCTACTATTTCCACTTGGCAGTGGGTTTCACAAGATAAAATATGAAAAGCATAGCCTCAAACAATTTTAAACGAAGTGTATAGAGAAAGTCAAACCTAGTGCAATATGTAGACCCCTTCTGAATATCTGAACAAGAGCATACGCACTAGGAGGTTGAATGGATGGCTAAATTTCCTGCCCCTACCCGTTTTTATTTTTCTGTNTTTTACCACTTAAAATGCAGAAAAAATCATTAAGATATCTCTTAAAGATAAAAAGTTATTCAGTATCACTCTCAGAGTGGGACATGTCTATCACGGTGATTTGTCACGGTACCACTCTGTCTGTACTGTATAACCGCGAACCATTTTAAACAAACTATGTGGAGAAACACCACGCCCAGTGCAATATAAAGATCCCTTCTATATTTCTGGAGCAAGAACATACTCACTAGGGGTCGTATGCATTGCTATATTTCCTGCCCCACCCATTTTTTTCAGTCTTATTAAACCTTGTTGCCTCAGTTTCAGTGGATGAAATTTACGATATGATCTCAACAGATGAAATGACAAAATTTATGTCAAATAATTAAGGAATTTTGGTATCGTAGTAATTGCAGTTACGATAATCCGCTTGTCGACAGTGCTAACTAAGCAGCTTTAGGGGCAGTGTTTTTGCTCTAATTAAAAAGTCACTGTATAAACTGCATCCCCGACAATAACGAATCAAAGAACGGATGAACACTAAATATTACTGAGTGAATACTGATACCAATTTAGAGGTGTGAAAAGGTCTGCTTTTGCTACCAATAGTTATTTGAAACTTTGTGTTAAAATAAAGTTCAATTGCATACACCTACCAGACAATTCATCTTCACTGTATGATTTCGGACTTCCACATTTCAGCCCCGTCATGAGTATGTACTGGAATGTTCCGTATGAGATCTTGGGAAAATAATGTTATAAAAGGATCAATTAACGTCGATCTGTAATGAATTGATGTCGAAGTATGATTCCTTTCAACGGCATGATAAACTATACTAACGGAGAATTAATTTTGAGCCGATCAAACACAAAACTAATCATATCTTAAATAAATTGTTATTTTGTTTTCCATATTAAATCATTCTAAGTACATCATAAATGCATTGATAATTCTTCAAAAACATTGTATTATCAAATTAAAATATGAACAAATTGCATTATTATTCAAGATTTATTTATGGCTGAAAACATAATGCCCGTAGCGTCCTGCAAACAATGACGTCATCACTGAATATGCATCGACAGCTTGACCTTTTCAAATGGTGCATTTTTATACTCTAAAGCCTTGGGATTGATCCCTTTGATAGAATATGACAATTTATAATAATGATAATACATGTATTTTTTATTATCTTATATAAAAACCAAAATACTACAATCCTGAGGGCCAAAACCCAATTCTTTTCGGCTGTAAGGAGCGAACATAATATGGCTTTACCTGGGAAAGTTTATGACCCAATGGATTACAAAAGTAAGAGTGAAATTACCCAATTGGCAAATCCTCATCTGGAGCTCTGCGTGTCACCTAATAACAGGTAATATACCTTTGTTGTACTTAATTATACAACACAGGTAAAATCTTTATGGTTCTTGGTATATCTATCGTTAATTATTTACAACACAGGTAAAATATCTTTGTCGTTCGATGAACTTGGTAAAACAAATTAGGGCTAGTGTTCTATTTTTGATACGACCAAAACAATTTTGAGGTCGTATAATGTTATGATACTGGCGGCGGCGTGGTCGTCGTCGGCGTCTATAGACACTTCGTATCCATGCCTTGACTGAAGTATTAGGCGATCAAGCCTTGTGAAATTTACATTTACTAATAAGTAATTTTATAATCACTTGCTGAAATAGCGCCCCTATGGCACGCCGTATTTACATTTATTCTTCTTCAAGGATATCTCATAAAATTTATAAGATATCTCATATATTTTATTAGATATCTTATCAAGTTTATAATATATCTCGTAAAATATATCAGATATCTTATAAAGTTTATAAGATATCTTATAAAGATCGTTTAAAAAAGATATCTCATATACATTATAGGATATCTTATAAACTTTATGAGATATCTTATAAAGTATAAGAGATATCTTATAAAAAAGATTTATTAGATATCTCTTATAGTATAAAAGATATCTTATAAATGTAATAAAGGGCTACGCCGAGCGCAGCATGATACGACCGCAGCATGTCGACCACTGAAATTTCAACAAAAGTAGTTTAAAGTGAATTTGGACACAGTAAAGAGCTTGACACAATAATTAGATGGACACAAAGAGAAGCCTGACACAGTTATTAGGTAGGAACAAGATAGGGAAAAAATCAACCCTTTTGATCACTTACTGATGAAAAAAACGTAAGAGCTATGCAAAATATGTACTATCAACTAAAACTTTACATCCATAGAAATTCAAAGAAAAAAATTCCATCGAAATCTGATGAAAAATAAAGTTATGACATATTTAGAAAAATTGCAATTTTGGCCCCTTTGACCCCTTGTACCTCGGAAACGGTAAGAACCACGCCAAATCCGTTGGCAGAATACTGAAAGCTTAGATCAAGAGGAATCCAAAGAAAAAAATCCCATCGAAATCCGTTGAAAAATAAAAATGTTTCCAGCTGACTTTTATCTTTAACCTACAACAAAGTGTTAGTCATTTCCTTTCATTCTCACAATTTTATTTATACACTTACTACACATACATGCAGCTTTATAGATTGATGAAAAAATGCAAGTATATATTTATCATTTTCAGTATGGCATGTGTATACAATTAATAAAAATAATGACACAGTATAATTTCTTTCATATATACCTTTTTGAATGAAGAAGAACAGATTATCCTCTATATAGATTGTGTAATTGACTATTTTATAGATTCAGAATCATTATTGTGTAAAGTACCTTATTTTTTTTCAAGTTCAACCATTTAATGGTCAGTTTTCAGACCACTGTCAGATATCTATGTTATTGTCAGTAAATTGCTATATACAGAAAGTTGCAATATATAACAGTAATATGCAACCTTCTCCTGACCGATATATTTTGTCCCATGATTCTGCGTTTAGATGATTATTTTCCTGATTTCTTTCAAATTAAGTACTGTATAAATAGCAAGGTTTTCCTCAAAGACGATAAAATATTTATCATGTGTTCTTTCAACTCTAGTGATATAATTTTAGCATCTTTCCAAAAAAGTATCAAATTATTGTTTATTCAACTAATTTCGATTTTATTAAATTCAAGTTCTACGGAAAGGTCATTTTCTTTTTTTATATTTGAAGGCCTAAAGGAAGGAAGTTTTGAAAAATTCAACGCCCCTGTAATTAGAATAAAATAAATAAATTTAACATCTTAAATCCTTTATTCTTCAGGAACCCTTAGGACAAACAGCACTGGGAATTGCATCTAATCATAAGAACTTATGTCACACGGTATACATGTATGCATATCTCTCTCACTCTTTTCAGAAAGTTGTGTCAGTGCCCACATACTAGTAAAACACTGTATTAACTATCATTTTATGTATTTTTAGTAAGAAAATTTTAATGTGTAAATGCATAGAAGGTTGTATTGCATTTTTCAGGATACCACAGATCTATAAATTCAGATACCCTCTAGATACTCTTTATGTGCTGCGTTTTGATATAAATTGAAGCACTTCTCAGTGTCTGAACAGTTCTGACTAACTACAACATGGGACGATTTGCATACTTAGTTGCATGTGTAAATGGACGTTTTATATTAAACCCAGTTCGATTTTGTCTCCTCTGAGCTTGGAGTATGAGCCATCCTAACAGAGGACCCCGAGGGAACCCCGGGATATAGAAATAGGACCCAGTATCTCCGGCTTGCGGGGTGTGACCCCTCCTAAACGGAGGCTGACCCCGAGGGTCCCGGGATATAGAAATAGGAACCATTCCGTGGTTGTGCGGGATTAATAAATACACAACCCATCTTTCGGATGGGATGTAAACTCAGGTCCACGTGTTGGAAGAAATGTCACGCTTCCTGCACGTTAAAGAACCCTTGTAGCAAGCTCTTTTTGGGGTGGTCCGTAGGTGATCGGCTACAAGGCTAAATTCCCCGCCCGTGACGATTTCACCCTACTTTTCCAGTGGCAGTCAGAATTTCCCGTCCCATGGCCATTTCCATGCCCCAAAGTGATTATTTATCAACAAACTTGTTCTCGTCTTGATATAGCTGAAATATTGCTGAGTAGACGTTAAACAATATTCAATCAATCAATCAATCGATTTTGTCATAATCCATTGTTTTTTTACTAAATTATTTTTGAAAGAGGAAGTGTGTGCTCTACGTCATAAAAAATTGCATGTTCGCATTTATTAATATTACAAAATAGTAAAATAAGGCTTGGATGATGATGTAAGCATGTTTGAAAGGTTGGCATGAAAATGGTAGATGTGCCTTGCTAGTTGCCATCAGTTGGGGATCCAAACAAGTAAAAAATAACAAGTATTCAAATTACTAAGAAAATCACTCAAGTAAGTAATTTAGTAAGTAAGCCTAAAGTAAGCGAGAACCGAACCTTCAATTAAAAGAACGAACAATCCATGGACAATGGCAAAATCAGACACACTAAGAAACAAGGACACCACTTGAGTACGGGACAAAAAAGAAAAATGAAGACACATAAACAGATGAACAACACGGACCCAATACAAACCCTGGGTTAGATCAGGTGTACCGGTAGAGTAAGCATCTCCTGCTTCTTATAAGACACCCGCCGTGTTGAACATGTCAAATCCGGTTGTAAAGTCGAATCCGATAGAGGAAAAACAAACTTTAGTTGTAGAGGGAAAGATCTGTTGTCATCTGGGAAACAGATATCCCATGACGATCCACAAGATCGTGATGTCGACCGTAGAACTTCTGTAGTGATGACTTTAAATTGTTTTTGTAACATACCTTTGGTTAAGGGCATATCCAACAGTTTCATGTTAAATTGTCATTTTCACAACCTTTAGATATGTTGTAAAACAAATACCGAGGATTCCAAAAATGTTAAGAAAATATTGGGTCATCGATCTTGTTGCCATGGAAATTATGGTGAAATATTGACCATTTTTGCGTCTCTCCAAGAAAAACCTAATTCTAGCTTGAAAAATAATAAAGAAATGATTTTCAATGTTATCGTTACCAATACCAAAGCAACTGAAAAACAAAGTAAATGTTTAAAAGATCTACAGAAAAATAAATTTGACATGATAAAGTATGATCTAGTTGTCTAAATCACTAAATATGTAGCACTATTAACGGTAAAAGCGGCATAAAATGTTCCATTAGAAAATCAAATTTACAGTATTTTAAAACCTCTTCATATTGTCAATTTTAAAAAATTTTGATATTGTGTACTTCGAATATATGCTATTCAGAAATTTCAAAAACAGTATATGTCACCGAGTCCGTTTCTGAGATAATCACTAAAATATGTAACTTTTAATAAATCTCCCGTGGGCTACCCTTAAAAATTTCGCCAAACTGGAAGGTACAAATTACCTTCCTCAGAAAACAACGAGAAATGCTTTGTGACGTTACATTTTTTCAACGTCATATTCCCGGAAAACATTGCCTTCTTTTGCGTTTTGTATTATCTCCCCTGAAACTATTGGATATGCCATTTAGTAGTCTATTTCTAAGCAACTGAGCTTTAGCAAGGAAGTTACTGTAACGACCACAAGCCATTGAGTAGCGAATGAGTTGTGAGATGTAAACTCCATATGCTGGTGCTTTTGGAATGTTGCTACAAAGAAAAGGGAAGTTGACTATTGGAAAAGTGAAGTGTTTGTCATACAGGCTAGTTTGTAATGTACCTCTGTTGTCAATTTCAAGATGAAGGTGAAGGAACGAAGCCGATGTGGAAGTATTTGTAGTATCCTTAATTTCAAGCTCTTTTGGATAAATAAGATGAAGAAAATCCCCAAAGCGAGGGTTGTTTAATGATAAAATATCAGGAAGCTGAAATTAAAGGACTGGGACAGTTCTTTGTCTTTGTTTTGAAGAAGCCTTTCAATGAATTCAGCCTCATAAGAGAAACAGATCGGCTAAAAGAGGTGCACATTTTGTGCCAGTTGGAATACCAATAGTCTGTTGAAAAACAAGTCCTCCAAAATGGACAAATATATTGTCGATCAAAAACTCTTACATTTTTATTACTTCTTCCTCTGTGTATTTTTTCTGTGATAAGTAAGTAATGTATGATCCTAAGTAAAAAGACTACTAAGTAATACTTAGTAATACGATCAAGTAAGTAATGTAAGTAAGTAATTGTAGTACTAAGTATAAAATATAATGGCAGGATCAATATTGCTAGTCTATGACAAAAATCTTACAACAACATCCTGTAAATATCCACTTAGGAACGATGGGACCAGCTTTGTCAGTCTATAAGAATCCTAGTACAAATAATATTATCAGCCTATGATAATCATAATGCAAGATCGATAAAACATTATATAGAAATCGATTTACAGGGATTGCCATCATACTAAAATTTTTGTACGGGATCAATTTTGCCAGCCTATGAAAGTCCTATTGCACGAATAATATTGCCACCATGTAAAAAATCCAATTAAGGAATGGCGGGATCAATTTCTATAGTTAATCAAACAACCTTAAGCATGATGAATATTACAATTCCATAAAAAAATCACTTACGGGACTGAAGGATCAATTTATTTTGCCAGTCTTTAAAAAAATGACAGCCCATAAAAATCCCGTCGCGGGATAAATGTTGCGATCCTATAAAATTTTAACATATTTTAATATCTAGATTGTATACTACATGTATATTGATATTTTTACTTTTTTATATTACAGAATCTTCCTAAGAAAACATCCACTGGCTCTAAATATTCTAAGTCAGAAGATAATATGCTCCATAGGCCCTATTTTGACCCCTTGAGGAATATATATACCGCAATGGTACTTGACGGGTTATGTGCACTCATTTCGACAGCATCCTCGCCAACAGCAGACACATCTTTTGATTGATTGATTGATTGTTGTTTAACGTCTACTGAGCAATATTTCAGCTATATCAAGACGAGAACAAGTTTGTTAATAAATAATCACTTTGGGGTATGGAAAGGGCCATGGGACGGGAAATTCAGACTGCCACTGGAAAAGTAGCGCGAAGTCGTCAAGGGCGGGGAATTTAGCCTTGTAGCCGATCACCTACAGACCACCCCAAAAGAGCTTGCTACAAGGGTTCTTTAACGTGCAGGAAGCGTGGCGTTTCTTCCAACACGTGGACCTGAGTTTACATCCCATCCGAAAGATGGGTTGTGTATTTATTAATCCCGCACAACCACGGAATGGGTCCTATTTCTATATCCCGGGACCCTCGGGGTCACACCCCGCAAGCCGGAGATACTAGGTCATATTTCTATATCCCGGGGTTCCCTCGGGGTCCTCTGTTAGGAAGACTCATACTCCAAGCTCAGAGGATGCTGCGGGCCTATTCATAAGCCGGGACCGCGCACGGCGGCACATCTTTTGAATAAGTAGAGTACTTGAGCTTGTTACGATACATATAACGAGTTTAGTCATTTTGTACAGTTTCTGTAACACAATGCTTTACCAACACTAGGCTTCTTGAGCTAGCCGCCAAATTCGGAGCGAACCATCTTTCACAATAAAATCTTATTGTCATTTTCTTTCAAGACTGTTGTCAGGGAATTAGTGTATTGGGTTTTATTCGTATGTTTATCATACTAATAGTATTACTATAGGGAAACGGGACAGATAAATGGGAGGTTTTGGGTACCCTTAAACTTGTTTAACCCTTCCGCGGACTTTCCAGTGCCGTTGCCAAGTCCGGCTGTTCCGAGTTCCTTTCATTTGTTTACGTTTGTCTTCTTTTTAATCTGTGTTTTTCCCGTGTAGTTCCCTGGCAGATTGTAATTGTTATTTTCAGCCATTGTAGATGTTTCCTGTTACTGAAAGTGCATATTTTCTGGGTAAATAGTAGAGCGGCGGATATTTAAAAAAGTAGCTTATTTAAGGATTTAAAATTAACAAAAAGCCTCATGGAATTGTATTGCTGAATATTATTTATGAATACCTCAACTGTCAGAAAATGCCTGTCGTCGAGTTAAATTGTGGTCCAGGTGACGTAAAAACGGCGTTTTTTTTCACGTAACCCTGCTCTTCAAAATACACAAAGGACTGCTCTGAATAAAATTTTATTGAATTCACCAGTTCTTCTCGACACTCAATACTACAGAAACACAACGCATGCAATAATATACTTAACTATGCATCAATACACGCTTATAGGTTCAAACAAAACCCAGGACGCCCTGTTACAGACTTGGTAAAATTGTAAGCGTTAAAATTGATATTTTTTAGCACCTACCTTTTACTCTTTTACACATTTGTGAATTGTGTCTCATAATCGATTTGACAATTGTTTCACGTAACTATTGACATATTTGTTTCAAAAATACATCATGTCTTCGCGTTAAATTTTTGACCTGAAGTTGTGTTTTGCAAATATTTTAATCTTGTATTTAAACAGTGTTGTACCGATTTGGACATTATTTTATAATTGATCTTTACCGCGGGCAGTCGGTTTTGAATGACATTTCAACAGTATTTCTAATTATTTTGTGTATATTCGACATTATTACTATTTTTTGAAATGTGATACATGTTTACATTGTTCTTATTTGCTCAGCTTTAAAAAGGGAGTAATTAACTATAGGATGTGTTTGTGTATTGGTGTGCTCTTATAGTTTACATATGAAAATGAGGCAGTGCACTTATGTCAAGTCGGGGTCCAGCTCGACTACGCTAAGCAAAAAACTGGAAACAGTACAGCGTTTCAAAGATGAAAACAGCAAACCTTACAAAATATGTGTCCTCACTTTAACTGATCACCCGAGAAAACTAAAAAAAAATCTGAAATCGTAAAACATTCCAAAAGGCTTATGCTTTATTGTAAATTGCAAAAAAATACGCTACAAGTTTTTAGTGGGGGTGGGATTGTTGACAAAACAAAATCCAGCAACACATGCCATTTAATCCCTTTGTGCTTTTGTTGCGCATTTTCAAAGCTGAGAACCTATGTAAATTGTATTTGCTTTTGTCGTCGTTTTCTGTGTTATCAAAAAGATCTTCCTTCATACAAAGATTTTCAATTTTAGAACTATTGGTTACCATTTCGGAAAAAAAGCATATTAGATTTATATATATTCTATTTTTGTTTATGACATTAACATGTATTTACATGAAGGTGATGGGCAATTGCATATACCATGACCGATTTTTTTTTTAATTTAAACGTCTCATCTGTTTCATTCTTTTATGGAAACTTTCATTACTAACCATTTTGACTGACAATGTAGCTCTGGATTGACTCACTGACAGAGTGACGGGTGCCGCTAGCGTAGCAGGACATGCTTACCATTCCCGTGTACTTGATGTTACTTTCGGTTTCAATGGGAGTTCACATTATAAGTACCTTATTTTTGAATGACGTCTTTATATCCATGTCTTGTAGCTGTCTCCCGTCCTTGTTTTTCTATGTTCCCGTTTTTGCCATGTCTATGGACTTTAATTTTTGTAATCATCACTTCCCTTGTTCCTTCTGTATTCTGCTGACGTTGTAAGCATAAATAAAAACTTTTTGATTTTACATATTTTTAGAATCCTTTAACTTTGTGCTTTTGAATTTTTTTCCATCTCCATCAATGGACCAATGTGTTTTAGGTTTTCTCTTTTGAATTACCTTATAGGTTTTACACAGCGGTTGCAGCCATTTTCTGAAATAAGACTTTACACTTTCGTTGAAGATAATTAAAGTGAATGGGGCTTTCTAGTAATTTAAATTTTGAAAATTGTCCTCCTCGCCGCTCAACTAAAAAGCCATGATTATGGTTTGTGAATATAACGAATGTTGCAACTGATCACTGTAAACTAATGCCCATTATATTGGAACTGATCACTATAAGCTAACGGCCAAATAACCTTCCCAAAATAAAAACAAATTTTTTGCGGTCGTATAAAAAGTGAATAAGATATGAAAAACAAATAAAACAAAAGCAGAAACACCAGCGAATGATAAAAAAATCAAGATGAAAACAAACGGGATCGACTATTAGGATAAATAAAGTTAGTCGATAAAAGTTTGTCCCAATTCTTTTCAGTACATTTAGCTGTCTAGCAGCTTGTTTGCATATTTTAGATATGTGGCTGTTAAAGTCATATTGAAAGTCTATAGTTATTCCCAGTAATTTTGCCTAATCTTCACATTTTATATTACTAACATGAAGATTAACACTTATGTTTTAGAGTGAGTTTTAGTCCAAAAACTATGGCTTGGATTATTTCTTGGTTAGCTTCGATTTGATTACTAAGAATGTATTTAGCGATTTGCTATCTTCTTCTAGTGCTGATTTAACATGATATAAAAGTTTACCAGATTTTGATCAGATGTTGTTATCGGCATAGCTATAAAGATCACAGTTTTTAGGGAGTATTTTCTTTCTTTAAAATGTGCATTGTTCGTCTTTGTGTGTGTGTCTACATTTTTCTTTTTTGTGCCGTGCTCATGTTGTAACTATTTTTCTTTATTGTTTTATTATTATTAGAAATTATAACTCAGCCGCAGAGTACTGCGTAACAGGAGTACATAAATATAGATAAATATATATATAAACATATATAAACAGATATTACATAATAGTGTTCAGGATTACATATAATAGCAAGACAATTTACATGCTCTAGTTAAACAACTGTGTTAGATTTTTAACAAAAAGTGACACTATTTTAAACTTTGATATTATGATATTCAAACATCCTAAACAGTTTTCCCTACTCGGATACCTTCTATAATATTCCGGAATAATTTTTTTTTCTTAAATTAATAATCACGTCATTTTCGCATTAAAAAAAGTGGTGTTCGTCTCCAAGACCAGTACCACAGATTGTACAAATTCTATTCTCCCTTGGTATATTTTTCCATCTGCCCGTCTCTATCGGAATTTTAATGTCACAAACCCGTAATTTACATATATATTCCCGTAAACCATCTCGTAATTTAAAAAGGTAGGGTTCCAACCGAAATTCATGTTTAAATTGTGGATAAAATTCCCCCCAGACGAATTGTTCATGTCACTAAACCACTTTTGGATAAACTGATCTTGTAGACGCTGTTTCATATTAATTTAAAAATCCATGACCTTATACATTTCTTTGTGAAAGCTTTTGAGGTGATCAAAGGGTCAATGGTTTAAACAATTACACCGATAGTATATTAACAACACGTGTCACGTCTCCAGGTGTCACAATTTGCCTGGACACAATGTTGACTTTCCTGGAAAAAGTAATAACGTCTACATTTGTTCTGCTTAAAATATATGACGGTAGCTTTTGTCTCGGGTATATTGTAACATAAAAATGTTTACCCTTAATCCATATTTCTAAAGCTCTGTGATGATCCTTCTATGGAAAAGAAATAAACACACAAAATGCCATTGCATACCTTTTGATAACAAATAAAAGGAAATAACAAATAATTCTTTGTTATATAAAAATGCAAATTTGGCACTATCATTATTTTGATAATAAAAAAAAGTCACTTCAATTCATTTGAAGGGAAAAAATCATTAAAAACAAAAACAAAATCATTCAAAAATATTTTTTTTAAAAAATCCTTAAACAATAATTCAGAAAAAAATTGCAAGGTCATTGTAATAAAAAATAAAATTATTTTTCCATGTACTATTCTAGGAAATTTTGCTGAGCCGAGCTTTGTTTCTAATGGACAAAGTCAGAGCCAGATTATTTTTTTTCAACTCTTGGCACTAGTCGGAAAATTTTTAGGGGCAAAAATCAGGGCAAGAACTTTTTGTCTAAAAAATAACAGCCTCCCCCTCCCTGAAAATCAAATGGTCGGTGCCTAAGTAAATATATATGTTTGTCATTTATTAGGCGTGTCTTGTCAATTCAATTTAAATGCCCTTATTGAAAATGAGCAAACCGATGCGGAATACTGGCCAAGAAAATCATTATTTTCATAACTTGTTCATAACGTTGTTTAAATGTTTTGTTCATATAAAACACGCTGATAAGTGCTAAATTGATTATTTTCAAATAACCTACCGGTGCATAGAAGAATCATTATAGGGCGTATTTTAATGTTAAAATTAAGAGTTGGCTTAACGACTCCAACAACGAAAATTGGGTGCACATGCACGTATCATGCAATTAAAGTACTGGAGAAAATGGTATTACATTGAAAGAATCAACGATAACCTATCGTCTTGCTGGCGTATAAGATGCGTATATGCGTGATTACGCAGATAAAATCAATGAAAACCCAATATATCATTATTGACATGCGTCTTATAACCCAATTTAAAACTGACATGACCAAAATAATTCTGCAGTAATGAGTATTCACCAAATTCTGTAATGGACAGTTGAGTATTTTCACCCAATTGTCGCATCAGAACAAGTGAGAGATCACGGTAGCTAACCCTTCATGGTTTTAGCAAAAGTAAATTGTACTGTGTCCCTGTCGTTTGATATTTTGATTCTGGGTAATAGAATAATTTCGGGAGGAAAATGGGCCGAAAATAGAAAATGCAGAGGTGTTTACCACTACAGATTTCCGTACTTTTTATGGATTTTCAAGTAAAAATGCGCACTACGGATTCACTATGCATATATACGGTTTATTCATAAAGCACAACTACTTCCGAAATTTGGCATCAGTGTTACACAAGGGAAGCTTCAACAAACGAACAAAGTTACGTACAGCTCACTGTTGATATAGGTCTCCTAAAAAATTCACGCCCGATGAAGTAAGAAAACCCCATCTATGCTTCTCGTACAAGAAAAGGCATATAAGACAAGGGGTCGTATAGAAGGCTATTTTCCTGCCCCTGCCCAGTTCCCCCATGTTCCAGTGGCATTCAAAACTAGTTCTTCATTTCTTTTTCAAGTCTTTCTTCTTTTGTTTATATTTTAGTTGAATCGATTTATTTGATCCGTCCTAAATATATCGTAGAAGATCAGACTACCAAAGTGTCGCAAGAAAGGCATAATTTCCTGCACCTACTCATTTCTACTATTTCCACTTGGCAGTGGGTTTCACAAGATAAAATATGAAAAGCATAGCCTCAAACAATTTTAAACGAAGTGTGTACAGAAAGTCAAACCTAGTGCAATATGTAGACCCCTTCTGAATATCTGAACAAGAGCATACGCACTAGGAGGTTGAATGGATGGCTAAATTTCCTGCCCCTACCCGTTTTTATTTTTCTGTCTTATTAAAAACTTGTTGCCTCATAGTATAGAAAGTATAACCGCGAACCATTTTAAACAAACTATGTGGAGAAAAACCACGCCCAGTGCAATATAAAGACCCCTTCTATATTTCTGGAGCAAGAACATACTCACTGGGGGTGGTATGCATTGCTATATTTCCTGCCCCACCCATTTTTTTCAGTCTTATTAAACC
>MJUU01071058.1:0-30435 GCA_002080025.1 Modiolus philippinarum
GACAGAAATAGATTTTTCCTCAAACAAACTTAAATTGTGGGAAAGGTTAGAGACTGTAGCTGATATGATATTGACGTACTGAACCTCGAGTACCACTAATTACGAATGATCATTCTTCACACCGCTATTACGACATCGGGAAAACAAATTAATGATGCAATTTCGGTACCGATTTGGACAGACAACGTTACGTCCGACTCCAGTTGTAGATTTTCATTATTTTTTGTCTTAAAATATAAAAATTTAACAAATTTTTTTATCTTTTTATCTCAATTTATTATCTGTAGACGTGACCAGGCCATAATGGTTTGGATTTAATCATAAAGGATTTTTTTTTTTAAGTTGGAAGTAACCTGCTGAAATGCATGTCACAATATGGCAGCTGAAAAAAGAACAATATCGGACATAATTCTTATATTACAAACAAACCATTCCTTCAAATAAAAAGAAATTGTTGATTTTATCCCTATATTTATAGTAGATGTACAATGACTTCAAACTGAAACAAAATAGTAATTATGAAAAGAATAAAAATACTTTATTTTCAACCACCCCAAATGTTGCACCTAAGCAAAGAAAGACTCATAAACGACAAGAGATTAAATTAGATTTATGAAATATAGCATTGTCAGATAGTCTTCATTACCTTTTTGATATATAAATTGTTTACTCTGATTTTAGTTTCTGCATATAGCCATTTGGACAACTTACGTCTCCTCAGTGCAGATCAAATCAAAATATTTGGAAATCATTCAAAGGAAATATGTAAAGCTGACAGAGAATAAGTTATGATATCTTAGTAAATATAAATCATATCTCATATGCTCAGCACGAGTTGAACTAATATTGATCAAATAATAATTCGCAGATTTTAACAGTATCTTCTAGCAGTAGTTATAATGAAGTTGATGGAAATAATCAAAGGACGGTCAACAAATATCGTAGATACCCATACTTACTTTGGATATTTGTAAACTGCGTATACTTATTGCATTATTAAACACCAGTCAACCATTCAGAGTACCGAAAAAAGTAACTCTTTCCTTGTAGGCCCTATTTACCTGTCTTTATATTTATATATTTTAAGACTGTCAATAACCAACAGAGGCTGAGTCAATTATTGTAAACTATGTTTCTTCGAAAGGAGAGTTCGAAAAAGTCAATCATCATTCAGTCCGTAGTAATCTGATGACGCCACATATCTCGTAGCTAATGATAAAGATCACTTGGCTTTCAATAAACAAAGAAAGGCAAAGCTACTGTCTAATGCAGCCTCACAGGAGCTTTGGGCATCTTGTAGGACGGTAGTATCCGCACCTGTTGCCACCTAATCTTCTACATGTTCGTCATTTCCTCTTCCATCATCACAACCTATAGAAAAAAAGAAGGGAAACGGGGAATGTGTCAAGGAGACAACGACCCAAAGGGGGGTAATTAAAACTCAAAGCCACCATAAGATCGCCAATGAACATTGAGGAAACCCCACACCCAACGGTAGGTCGGGGTCGGCCCCTAAATAAAGAGTAATCAAGTCAGCGAAATAACTAGTCCACTTACTACCTAATTAGCTCAAACTGGATCTCCCTCTACGGGATCTGAAAAGGTAGAGGAAGATCTGTTGGAGCAACTACTGTCGTCGGGGACGGAATCCCTCTCAAAACCAACAGACAGTGAACCAGTAGATATGCGAGAGCTTACTAAATCACTTTACAATTAGGCCTCTGTTGGCAGCTAATAGTATTAACGACAGTTTGAAGAAACAGAGACAGTGAAAGAGAAAGTGACCATCAAAAGTCAAGATCTTTTGTCACCTTTACCAGCAGAAAGACCATCTCTCACCAAAGGTCACGACCCATCTTCACAACGTCTCCAACAGAGACAGTGAAAGAGAAAGTGACTGTCCGCAATCAAAAGTCAAGATCTTTTGTCACCTTTACCAGCAGAAAGACCACCTCTCACCAAAGCTCACGGCCCATCTTCACAACGTCTCGAATGCCCGAGGGCATTAGGATACGTTCCGTGGTATACCGTCTGTCAGCTGCACAACCTAATACGAAATTCAGCAAAGATATCAATTAACTACAATAAATATTTCGAACTATGCATTTTCCCTGAACTTATGTCAATTCCTGCATATAGTATCACCTATACTCTACGGACTTTCTCTGAATCCCGTAATACTTGAACTCTTCCGTAATTACCGATGTAAAACATGAATAATAGGAAACACTTACAATAGCTAAAAATAGTAATGGTGCATTACTTGATACTCCGCTACGTTTCACAAAATTTCTAAGTTAATATGGGCATAACTCCAGAACTATGTGTACCACTGAACCCAAATTATACCTGGCCATGTGTTTTAATTGTAAACAATTTACATATCAAGTTTGAAGACAGCATGTTATTTCATTAATAAGTTATCAGTCGGAAACCCTAAAATTTGCAAAATTTCAAAGTTTCAAGGGGTAAAACTCCAGAACCCCTTGGACTTGAACTTGACCTGAGTTTTGTGATAAACAACTTACATATTATTATACTTAATATCTTATCAAGATATTATATATGTATTTTTATTTTCACCATTATTGTAAATGTATTTATAATATGACTTAGTTTGACTATGATAGTATGTTAAGCGGCTAGAGTAATGTGTTTAGTTTTGGCGCAGTATGACTATGATAGTATGTTAAGCGCCTAGAGTAATGTTTTTAGTTTTGGCGCTATATAAAAGTTGTATATAATAATAATAATACCAAGTTTGAGGACCTTGTGATATGTCGTTCACAAGTTTTCAGTCTGAAACCCTAAAAATCGCAAAATTTAAGGTTTCTAGGACCATAACTCAAGGATCCCTTGGACCTCTGAACCCAAAATCGAACTTGACCTGAGTTTTGTGATAAACAACTTGCATACCAAGTTTGAAAACCTTGTATGAAACGCCATAGCTGTCTGCTGTGGTGGAAAATTTAATATATCCAGTAGCCTACTCTTTATGTTCAGTACTTCTTTCTTTATATTGAATGGTTTTTACATTATGTTCAGTAGGGACACCATTATGTTCAGTAGATATTTCATTATGTTCAGTAGGGACACCGTTATGTTCAGTAGATATTTCAATATGTTTAGTAGATATATCATTATGTTCAGTAGATATTTCATTATGTTCAGTAGATATATCATTATGTTCAGTAGATATACCATTATGTTCAGTAGATATTTCATTTTGTTCAGTAGATATACCATTCATTATGCTCAGTAGATATTTCACGATGTTCAGTAGATATATCATTATGTTCAGTAGATATTTCATTATGTTCAGTAGATATTTCATTATATTACATATGGTATAAGTTCCTATTATTCTCATTGGTTAATAGGTCGCGTGATTTTAAGAATATTCGGTATATTTCAGCGTTGTTTCTAATTTTAGGTCATATTGACGCCATGTTTCTATTTTTAAGTATATTGACGCTATGTTTCTATTTTTAGTTTTATTGACGATACATGTCTGGTTCGACTTTCAGACTAAAGTAGGTCTTATGAAAAAATAAATTAAAAAAATAATGGAAAACGCTTAACACATTAATAGGAGTTTCCGCTGGGGAAATAAAAGGGGGTATTAAAATGTTTCTACAGAGCAACCACTGAAATTAATGAAAAAATTATTGTTGTCACATGTTTTTATTACATACTTCACGTAAACACGTTAATAAAAAGGCTTACTTGTTTGTTTTTTTTTATTTGCAAATATTAGAGAAATGTCGGCATTTATTTATCATATGAGCACTTATGTAACCCATTCTAGATGAAGGCAGATCCACACCCGCCTTCAAACAAAGGTTCTATTTCTAGTTAAATTCCCATGCATTTACAAAATTATCCTCAACCAAAATGTAATGAGATACCATAAAACTACATATGTAATATAAAAATGATGGACTTTTTACTCTGTCAATATGTTAAATATGGACCTGTTAGGAATATATTGACCTCGGACTTCATCCTCGGTCAATATAAACCTAACAGGTCCATATTTAACATATTGACTTCGTAAAAAGTCCATAATTGATATATATTCAATAGATATATATCATTCATTATGTTCAGTAGATATTTCATTATGTTCAGTAGATATATCATTATGTTCAGTAGATATTTCATTATGTTCAGTAGATATTTCATTATGTTCAGTAGATACGCCATTATGTTCAGTGGTTATTTCATTATGTGCTTTTTCATTATATGATGGCGGTCGACCTTTCCGAATTGTGCCGAATATCAACGAATCCGAACATATTTTTTCGGATTTTTTTCGCTTTTCACCGATTCAAAATGTCGTCTGCTTCTATCAAGCGTGCACTCGAGCAGCTTGATTTAACAAATATTTACCAAAGGTTTGTTGAAGAAAAAATTGAAGATGATATGTTCCACCACCTAAATGACTCTGATTTGGTAAGGTATGGAGTGGAAACAATTGGTGACCGTCTTCGGTTGAAAACGCCATGAGAAGATCAACACTGACAACAGGCTCTGCATTGACATCAACGAGTTACGCGAGTGCCGGGTGGACCAAAATAGATGCCTCGACCGCATATGGATCGCAGTCTAGTCAAAGTAAACATGGCTATGTACTACAGACAAACCAGTATCATTAACTAGCCACTAATTATAAAAATCAGAAAAAACTTGTGGCCGCAATACCTTGAAACTGACTGTCATGTGTTACCCAATACCAATCTACAAACCAAATATCGTTGACCTACCACTTATAGTTGTTCAGAAATGCACTTAATCAGAGAAACTTGACGTAATCACTAGACCCTGAAATTAAGGTCAAGGACAAAAGTGATATGCCAGACTGACATGTACTACCGAAGATCTATATATTAAATATCATTGTCCTACCAAGCAGTTATAGTTTTTGAGAAATGTACCTAATCAGAGAAACTTAATGCAGTCATTAGACCGTGAAATTGAGGTCAAAGACACTAGTCATATACCAGAGTGACACGTACTATCCAAGACTAATCTATGTGACAAATATCATAGACCTACAACTATTAGTTATTGAGAAATATATCTAATCAGAGATACTTTACGTGGTCAGTACACTGTGAAATTGAGGTCATAGACAAAAGTCAACTGCCAGACTGACATGTATTACCTAAGACCAAGCTATATACCAAATATCATTGGCCTACCACTTACAGTTATTGAGAAATGGATTTAATCAGAGAAATTTTACGTGGTCAGTAGACTGTGAAATTGGGGTCAAGGACAAAAAAACACCTGCCAGACTGACATGTACTACGAAACACAAAGCTACTTACCAAATATCATTGGCCTACCAACTTATTTTTATATAGAAATGGATTTAATTTGAGGAACTTAATGTGGTCACTAGATCATGAAATTGAGGTCAAAGACAAAAGTTACCTACCAGACTGACATGTAGTACCTAAGACCAAGCTATATACCAAATACCATTGGCCTACCACGTAGTCATTAGAAATGTATCTAATCTGAGAAACTTAACGTGCGCGCTATAATTGAGGTCAAGGTCGCATGGTTTTGTTTCCGTCGGGTAGTACTTGACTATTGCTGCGGTCAAGGAAGCGGCAAAACTTTTATTGTAACGGAGTCGAGATTAACATCCAAAGCTTACACAATGTGTTAAATTCATCGGAGTAAAATGTATACATTGTAGATATATCAGACGTGAAAACGTGACAAATGTATCCAATGTTCTTTTGCACGACGGTAGATCAGTGAAAGGTAGATTGCTCGAGTATTAATCTTGATCTAAGTATGGCAAGCAAAAGTCACCAAAACCTAGGGAAAACCTGGTTTCTCTGTCTGGAAACTATGGGTTTCCTGGGATAAACCCAAGTTTAGGTATGTTAACTAGGGTTTAGGTCTGGAAAACCGGGTTTCTCTGTCAGGAAACTATGGGTTTCCTGAGAGAAACCTGGTTTTCCAGACCTTAACTCGGGTTTAGTTTTTTTCAATTCATAGGAAGCTGAGCTTTGCATGTATTTCTGAACTGAAACTCGCATTTAGGTCTGGAAACCCGAGTTTAGCGCTGGAAAACCTGGTTTCTCTGTCTGGAAACTATGGATGGATTTCCTGAGAGAAACCTTGTTTTCCAGACCTAAACCCTAGTTTAGGCCTGGAAACTCGGGTTAAGGTCAGGAAACCCATAGTTTCCAGACAGTGAAACCAGGTTTTCCTAGGAAAATTCGGGTTTTCCACAGTTTTTGGTGACTTTTGCTTACCATATCTAGGTAAACTGAAAGTTTTGCTGTTTCCTATTGCTTACTACCACTGGACCAAATATGATGTTCCTACAATAAAAGGTTTTCAAAATATACTGTATTTAGTAAAAGTTTTCGCCGCCGTCGTCATACAGTATCCATATATTCATATTATTTTTTCCATGGGGCCTGGCACTTTATGGCGAATATTTTACCCCGAGCGACAAGCGAAGGGTAAAATATCACTATAAAGTACAAACCCGTAGTAAAAATAATATAAATATATGGTTACTGTGAATTATTTCGATTCTAACAGGACATCCACAAGGTTCCGATGAGGAGAATTCGTCATAGTACTCATGAATGAAACTCAGTTAGTTGGTCCGTGAGGTTGCAACAAAAATAAAACCATCTATGACATTATCAAAAGTACCTTCATTTGTTTATGACATTACCCATAAAAAAGTGGAATTATTTTTACTACGAGTTTGGATACAAAAAGCGATTGAAGGCCGTCATATTAGAATGATTTATCTATTACAGAATTTTTTTTAATGAAATGGAAAGGTTCTAATGCAAAGCAATGTTTTTACTACATGTGTAATCTAATGCACGGATTTTTTAAATGCATGTAAATGGCAAACTTTTTTCTTATGTGTCTTGTATATTTGTGGAGGAGAGCTACACTTGTCCTTCCGTCTGTTAGCAATCCTCCCCAAATAACTAAAGCATTACATTTGATTCTTTTCTTCCAAATATGTAGATGTATATATTTTATGTCTTATTGGTCTTGCAGTTGGTGTTTATTAATTTCTCTAGACTCTCAAAGGTGGGAATATGCCCTGGTCAAACATTGGTTGTCCGTGTTTTATAATTTAAACCATCCGCTAACATATGACATAGTTTAACAATGAACCCTCTGGGAGAAGCTTCTCCGAAGCTACTATATACCAAACTTAACCAAACTTTACAGGAATGATGGATGTCAGGTCCTTTACATATATTACCCAAATTTTTCGGATATGTCAAAAAAAACATGACCGATTGGAACCTATGGTGAAAGCATATTTTGGCTATCTCCGCTAAAGCTATTGAATCAAATTAACCAATACACTCTTGTTTACTCATTACTTTATGTTGTGGATATTTTTGCTTTTGTTTTCCCCGATTTCTTATGATTACCTACCTTTATATCTCGTTGTATTAATATCTTCTTTAACATGCTTTCACCACAAGAAGGAAATTCAGATACCAATTCGGAAACAACAGCATCTAAACCATCGTCAGAAATGTCAGGGAACTGAAGTTTACTTAAGTTTAAATTGTACATTTTCATATTTCTATATATTGTGCTTTCAGACACACTGAACATTTCACCAATTTCTCTAACAATTAAATTTATTTCTAGGAGCGATTCAAGGGTTTCTTTCGGTATAAAAAAATTGTTGGAGCTCTTTGTTAACACAATAGTGCTAAAATGCACACATGCTGTTCTTAATTCCATCGTCTTGCTTCTGTCTGTTATACCTAGCTGTGCGAAATCTTGTGGGGACAGCATATATATTATATCCGGTGTTATTTTCTCCTTTTGAAAGTTATGGGAAAGATTTGGCAATCCTAAACGCTGTAATGTGTTTTCCATTGTTTCTGTTTGTCAGTTTTTGGTGTTTATTGAGAAAAAGACCCCAAAAATATTCCTATTTCCGGTCCCCCCCCCCGCCATTATATAATGGAAAAAGCACTGTATATAATGTTAAATCTACTGAACAGAATGAAAGGTATATCTACTGAATATAATGAAACATCCACTGAATATAATGGTGTATCTACTGAACATAATGGTGTATCTACTGAACATAATGAACAATCTACTGAACATAATGAACAATCTACTGAACATAATGAACAATCTACTGAACATAATGAACATTCTACTGAACATAATGGAATATCTACTGAACATAATGAAATATCTACTGAACATAACGAAATATCTACTGAACATAATGGTGTATCTACTAAACATAATTAAATATCCACTCAACATAACATAATGAACAATCTACTGAACATAATGGTGTATCTACTGAACATAAAGTGTAACCTACTGAATATATTACATTTTCCACCACAGAAGACAGCTATGGCGTTCCATAACCTTGCGTTATTTCGTTCACAAGTTATCAGTCGGAAACCTTCGCGGGACGGACGGACACAACACGACTGAGGGTATCACATAATACCTCGCTACTTCGTATGGCGGGGTATAAAAACCATTATTACATGTCACAATCTGCCAGGGAATTTCACAGGAAAAACAAGAATAAGACAAAAGACAAAACTAGGTATCGATAGGAACTCGGGACAGCGCGATTTGGTACCGGCACTAGCAAAAGGCAGAGGTAAGGTTTAACCAGTCTACGGGTACGGAACCCCCCCCCCCAACCATTTTCTCTATAGTGTAAAAATATAAGAATAAAACCCAATACAGGTAAACTACTGACTCAAAAACCACAATCTTGACAGAAGAGAAAAAGAAAATACGTAATTTTGAAAGATGGGTCAGGGGTGCTCGCCGGTAAACTGCCGGCTAGCTCAAGGAGCCGTAGTCTGCTGGTATAACACTGTCGCACTACTGAAGAAAAATCAAGCTCAAAACTTCCCGAAGGATTTGGTAAGAATCATCATAAATTTCAGTAGACATCGGCAGTATCAGTGAGAGGCCAGTTTATGTGCAAAATTTTCAAGTCACTAGGTCTCAAAGCTAATTTAACGGGTGCCAGCAGAACATCATGTCGATATCCCCTATTACATAAAGAATGTAAGTTACGTCCAAGCTTTTCTGGACTTTAAGTCAATTTCTTGCATTTTTAAAGAAGATATCTTACAAACGCGGATTAGAAATACCCTTAGTAATAAGCTGTTTACGAGTAATGCCATATTGAGATATCAAATGTTCACATGCATTATAAAACTTTTCATGTTTCAAATGTATTCAACAACTTATGAAATCTGTAACCCTGTTGTAAAAGTTTTGCGGTAATAGTATTGTTACCCTGTGTAGTTCCCTGGCAGAGTGTGGCATGTGACTAATTTTCAGCCATTGTAGATTTTTCCTGTTATACCCTTTGTTACATTTACGTTCATTAATATCGTCAAGACTAGAACAAACTCATGCGAATCGTACCAGTTGAGAACTATACACCCCGGAGGATGGAGCTAGAGGAATGTCGCCGTCAAGAAAAGGGGAGCTAGTAATTGTGAAATCAAAATCATCCCGTTTATCATATTTTAGTTTTTTTTTTATTTTACCAGAGTCAATAAAGATAGTTAGATCCAGAAAAGGGCAGTATTTGGAATCATTGTTAGCTTTATTCCATTCAGTTGTTGCGGTATATAATGTCTTCTAAATAATCTAAAAACTCGGGATTATCAATAGTAAGGATATCGTCAATATACCAGCTGTTATCATTGAAAATAGAAATAAGTTTACTGTTTTGTATGGTTCCGTTTTGAAGTTTTTTCATGAGGTCTCGTTTGTAACAGAAAAGAAAAACCAATATTTGGAATCAAATTTGTTTTTTTATTACATGAATTCAAAGCAATAATTAATTAAATAATGAAGAAAGAAACAGAATTTCAGAGATAACGATACAGTATCAAGGACAGTTGATTGATTGAATAGTTCGAGTTTAACGTCCAGTGAGCAATATTTCAGCTATNTCAGGACGAGAACAAGTTAATCAATTAAAAGAAATATAGGTAAAAGAAGAAAGAAATACAGGAGGAAGGAACAACCGGAGCAACGACTTTTGATTGCCACAGGAAAAGAGGAGAAATGGGTAGGGGCAGGAAATTTAGCCTTCCATACAACAACCAATGCGTCTGCTCTCTTTAGAAAAAAAGAAGGGTCTTTATACTGCATGGAGCGTGGCGTTTCTCCACACAGTTCGGCTACAATGGTTCGCGGTCAGGCTTTCCGTATTATGACCTGACCAAAGACAGGCAATTCCCTATCCGCCACCTGCGGACGCGCCCGGCAGCTATGTAGCCAGGGCCCCTGAAAAACGATTCAGGTGCCGGGTCAGGGACAGTTGAAGCTCGACAGTTTTCTCAACCGCTTGCAAGGATCCCCATTGAACGCAAAATCGAGACGTCAAAAATAGCCAACCACGCCAATTTCTAAATTCTTTCATCATACCGTTTGCATGAAAACCGTAAATGGAAAGAAAGATACCTATGATGGAAAACCTTGAAAACACAAAAAAAATGGAAATCCAGCAACTCGTGAATTCGTAAGACATAAAAAGGCCGAGTCCGGAATGCTCTCTTTTACCACCTGAATTTCGCAAATCGATGGCATGGTAAACAAGGTATTGATCAACTCTTGAGCAAAATAAAAACGTAATAATAGTAGACCAAGAGTGACAAAGATTGAGACATTTGTAAACAAAATTGTGCAATATTTGAATTTATTTGAAAAAGTAGAAATATGCATAGAATACACAACGAAACATTTAAAGTTTGAAACGGGCACTTATTGTACTGAAAAATCTCGACCAATCTCAACCTGTCTGAAAATTAATATATTACTATCGACCAAAGTTTGATTAGGTCTAATATACTTAACGTGTCTCGATTAGTCTCAACTTTTACTGAAAGTGGCTGGCAAATAACTGCAACATCTTTGCAAAAAGGGGGTATTGTGCCGAGCTATAGAAAGACTTAGTGTTAATTATTACTTTACAACATTTTACTCGTTTCACTGAAAGTTATATTGCCATTATCGTTGCATTTCATGCATTTATGATACGTATTTATAATCTTTATTTGAATTTGTTTTAAGTATGCTTATTTACATTTTTTTTCTAGTCTATTTTACATGTTTTAAATTCAAAGCATAATTCCAACGACTATTTTATTTTATTTTATTCCAACAACAGTTTTTATTTAAATATACCTGTAATTCCCTAAAAGTTTAAATTTAGTTGTCCGTTGACCATTTTCTTAATGAATTGCATTGTTACTTATTGTTCTCTTGCCCCATAAATTGCCTTTATGTGTAGCGAATACGTTAAAAACTTTTTTTTAAATAAAAATAGTATGATACGGGGTTTATATATGCCAAACCCCCCAATTAAGGTGATAGAACAACTATTTTCATGTCGTTTATCTTATTGTATTTTTTTACGCATAATTTACAATGCACATTTACATGTTTATATCTTACTTTTTTAACTATATATTCACAATAAATATCTTTTGTGTATTTTACAAGTTATACATTCTTGAATGTAAGATATTATTCCAATAAGTATTTTATTTTATTCCAACAACTTTTTTATTTGCATGTATTTTGTAACTCTCTTCTTCCATTTTATATTTAGTGGTCTGTTGATAGTTTTCTTAATAATAAGCAAATACGTTAAAAACTTCTTATAAATATAAAGATATGATATGGAGTAAATGTACGTGAAACAAAGCCCCTGAATAAGGAAACAGAACAACTATTTAAATGTTATTTATCACTTTGTATTCTCCCCGTTTTAATGCACAATTTCCAATGCACATGTATATTTTTATTAAATACACAGTAACTTTGGTATTTTGTTATCTATACCTTATTTTTTATATATATATTCACAACATACATCTTTTGTCTATTTTACATGTTTTATATTCTTGATCTAAATATAATTCCAATAACTATAGAGCTGTTTTATTTTGTCATCCTCTTTTCGCAATATTTTAAGTCTAGCGGACTGTTGACCATTTTCTATATGAATTGTATTGTTACTTATTTTCTCTTGCCCAATGAGTAGACTTTATGTCTAGTTTATAAATTTTGTTTCGGGTAACAATGTACAAAGAGGATAGGAAACCGATTTTCAATTCTGTTGAGAGTCGCTTAATTTTGACTCAAATGACTGATTTATTTAAAGTGCGAATTTTTTTGAGTAAATATACTGTATAGATACATGTTTATGAAAACACACATTGATCAGCTGATTTGATAAGGTTAACGAACATTCATCGTTTTATTCGCATGATTTATGTGATATTGAATCGCACGTATGTCATCGTATTAAAGACAACAGTAACAATTTCATATTTTTTATTTTAATGTATTTATATTGAAACCATTGGTCGACCTACCAACTTGACCAAAATCATGGGCAAGTTATCTCTGTGTCGGACAAATAAAATTGTATAGCCACTTGTCTGACCGAGCGTTATTTTAAGAAATAATGCAAATGCAATAAGTAATCCTAACAATTAATTACTTAAATTTTATTTAAAATCTGTTTAACGATAGTAAGTTAAAAACGCCCCCTAGGAAAGGTTCGAGCAGAATTCATTGCTAAATTTCGAACAACGCTACATCATTTGCCCTGATTACGGGATCGTCTACAAACATTAGATTAACTGGCGAAGTTTTGGTACAATCACTGTCGTCAGTAGCCCGACAAAAGCAATAGGAAGTGACCTAAGCTCAATCATTACAATCACTGTCATCAGTAACACTAGAAAGTGTCTTACGCTTAATCATATCATCACATGTCCATAAAAAATCACTGTTTAAATATTAATTAGTAGGAAATATCAATTAAATTGATAAGTTCTTAGTTGTAACAGCAATTCTTATATAATATCTTGATTATTTCATTAGTTAATAGCCATTCAGTAACTTCGGTATTTTGTTATCCATTCCTTGCTTGGTTGGATGTTCCCTTTTTTGTCTCTGCAGCAGGTAGATTTGTTTTGATCGATCTGATTGCTTGGCAGAACTCTTTAACCATTCATTGCATCTAAAGTATGATCTATATGTTTCCAGGATATGGAATTACTAGTGTATTCCCCATTTTCAACCTTTAGCTGTCTTTAGAGCGCATGATAGCAAGACCTTTGTACACTTTGTTCAATTACTATTATCTAAATTTATGAAAATTCTAAAACCGAAGGATTAACNCCTTCCATCGTAGTTTTGTCCTTAGCTATATTTGATATTACTGATTATTCGGATTTCGTTTGGTTTTAAGCATTTTAACATTTTTTGAAATTATGGATTTCCTTTGTTTTGGGTTCTAGTGCTGCTGATGAGGAATAAATTTCCGAAATGGCCACACAGCTCATTAAAATTATTGCAGTTTGAGGTAACATATGAGCTATGGTCTCAGGTTCATTTACTCCATATCCTTTCGTAAAATATCTTATACACGAAACAGACTCACGGATTTAAATAATCGATATTGTCGTCCCCATCTTGTGTCATTTGATAAAGACAGATTGCACTCGCCAGTCTTTGCCGCTTTAAACATTTATAAAATACCGAAGCTTCAAGTTGACCTAAAATCTTATTTGCAAACACCTCTCTCTCTCCTATTATCTGCTTTAGTTTCGTGTTCAGATCCAATGAGGTTCCCTTTATAACTTGATATATGCAGTATTCATTACAAATCTGGTAGATACGGCATTTCCAATATAATCCAGAGTTAAAACTATGCTCCCTGTTGAGGCCACCTTGGGTTGGATGCAGATTTGAAGGAGGCCAGCCAAAGACTTTCGTAATTAAGTTTGGTTCCAATTAGATTAGTGGTTTCAGAGACCTGATTCTTTTAATGGAATTAAATATAAATTACGTTCTCGCTGGTTGCCATCTTGAATGATCTACTGATCTGCTTGATCTGCAGGATACTTTTTTGTAGGGGACCATCTAAGGACCATTGTGACTGAGTTTCGATTTAGCTTGACTAGTAGTTTCTTAGAAGAAGATCTTTGAGGTCTTTTCAATACGACCAAACGACCAAATAATTGGACTGGTAGTCTCTGGGAAGATCTTTGAACGTCTTTTCCAGAAATTCCAATATTAAAACTATGTTCACCGCTGGCGACCATTTTGGATTGGACGTTTTTTCCATAGGATACAATGTTTAAACTATGCTCCTCCTGGCGGCCATCTTGGATGAGATACAGACCTACTGGACACAATATTCAAAGGGGACAATTCAAGGACTATTGTGACAAAGTTATGTTCTAGGTTCAAGGAACATTTCTTAAATGAAACGTTTACTAGACGCCAAGTGACTGCAAAAGGTCACCCTGGCATAGCTTAGTAAGCTAAAAGCGAAAGAAAAAGTAATTTGTTTTTGTAATTTGTTTATTTTTCAAGTAAACATATTGAATTACAATACCAAAGAAACAAAAAAAGTATAAAATATCATAATGACATATATAGATCGATATTTTTTTTAATCAATAGTACCGCCTCCAAAAGTGACCATTTTCAATATTCTGTGCAGGGAAAGGTACAGTGCAGATTTTTTTTCTAGTTTGATATAGAATTTGAAATATTCGATCCCTCCTTAAAGGATTTTTTTTCATCACGTCTACATTTGTAAATATATAGATGACACTACAAGATCCCGTTCATTACTATATTTTATCTACTAGAGATAGCTTGCTCGCATTTAAAACTTAAAATTTAGCTATCGAGAGTAGATAAAATATTGTAACAAGAATGATTTACGAAAAAAGGAAACCAACACGAATGGCTTTATGATTAATGAAAGTACGTTTACAAGAATAAGGACCAGAAATTTTTAAATTGTCCCTCTAAAAGGTTTGTGGCATATTTGGTTCAATTTTGCATTTAAATTTCACCATCAAACATTCTTCTGTTTGAAAACCCGGTACCTAGATTGATTAGGGGTGTTCCGTGTACATAGCTTACCTGTTACGTTCCAAAGCGTTGGATAGAGGAAGGTAGTGCCCATAAGAGGAAGTCGGTAAATATTTGGAAAGCCTGTCCATGAGCCGTTGTACACAGAACCTTTTGGAGAAACACCACGCTCCAAATAGTATAAAGATCACTTCTGTTTCTCGAAAATACCAGACTCAAAAAGTGGCGTACATTAGGCTCAATTCCCGTCCTCTCTGTTACTTCCCTTTTCAAGAGGCAATCCTATTTCGTTTCCACGACTGTCTCATCCACCATTCTTTCTTCATTTCAATCTATTTTTTTTTATTTATTATCTTGTTCTCGTCCTGATATACATGTATGTTGTAGCTGAAATACAGCTCACTGCACGTTATCAATGATTTAAAAATTGGAAAAAAAAACTGTTTGAAGAGGAGGATGTAAATGTTTATTGTACTTCCACTAAGTATCAAAGCGTACAGATGTACAGAAAATATAGCTTTTATTGTGATTTCACTTAGCATCAAAGTGCAAGGATTAACATGAAAATATAGTTATATACCAAATGATTAGAAGTCAAGGAACAAGATTCACGAACGGTAAAATTCAACCCTGTTCATTGTGAAATTAGGGGAAATAATATTCTTAAACCACTAATATGTTTGGCTTTTATTATGCAAGGATGTCATAGAAACGTCATAATACATGGCAAACTTGTTGAAATTTTGCCATTTTCAGCCTTTGGTGTGCGATTTTTCTGGACAACATAAATTTCTCAAGACCTACATGTACGATCAAATGCTTCTCAATTGTTACTGCGTATATACACACCAATACCACAACTTTTGACATCAATTTTTTAACAGGGAGTGCAACCAAAATTATAATTTGCATGTGAACATAAGGCTTTAATACCCTTTGTTGATAAAAACATTTAATACAGCTATTTCATTTCGCCAATACATTAGTCAAAATCGATTGAGTAGTTCGGGTTTAACGTCCAGTGAGCAAGATTTCATTTCCGCTATATCAGGACCAATATAGGTGACTAAATTCAAAAGAAAAGTCAAAGAAGAAACAAAGTTGGAAGGGACAACTACGGTGACAAGTGAAGATTGCCGCTGGAAAAGGAAAGAATTGGGTAGGGGCAGGAAATTTAATCTTTCTACACGAAACTGATAAATAAGTACCGAAGTTACTGTGAATTTAAATTCTGAGCGAGTTAACTTTTCGTACAAAAAAATTTGAGGGTCTTTATACTGCTTGGAACATGGCGTTTCTCACACAGTTTGGCTATAATTGGTTCGCGGTCAGGCTTTCCGTATTTTGACCAAACCTCGCCTTTGGACGAACCATGCAGCTGTGTAGTCGAAGCCCTTGAAAACAGAATTTAAAAGGAGCCGGAGTATGTCAACAGAAATTTTTGATTTACAAATGTAAATGTTTTTGATCATGAAAATTAGACTATTTCTGAGTATTTCAATAGTATCTGTAAAAGTTCAAATATAGGGTCATTCACCTATCCACCGCCTTTGGACGAACCATGAAGCTGTGTAGTCGAAGCCCTTGAAAACAGATTTTAAAAGGAGCCGGGGTATGTCAACAGAAATTTTTTATTTACAAATGTAAATGTTTTTGATCATGAAAATTAGACTATTTGTGAGTATTTCAACAGTATCTGGAAAAGTTTAAATATAGGGCCGATCTCGAAACTTCTCGAAACTTTATGACCCTTGTTTTATGAAAATTTGTATTTAAATACAAAAGACCGAAGTTACTGTTAATTCATGCATTAACGCGTTAATTGTTTGAAAGGGAATGACTTTTTTTTCCGACTGGATCAAAATACTAAAATGGGGGAGTCGAGAAGTCACTTAACAAGGATTTGACTGTTTTTTTTTATTTTTTATTTTTTAGTAAAGATTTTTTTTTTTTTTTTTTGTCTCAGAATACTAAAATAGGTCTCGAGAAGTGACTTAACAAGGATTTTACTGTTCTTTTTATTTACAAAGTCAAGAAGTTCGTAGCAACAAAGGTAAAATAGGATTATTTTATGCAGTCATGTATGGTATGACGTAAAGACAAATTATGTTGGGGACGTAATTGCATTTAAAGAAAAGCAAGACCTTACATACATCGTTCTTCTACTGCGTTGTTCAAACTGCTTCTTACTTTAAAGACGATCAAAATAATTTCCACGGAGGTTAATAACATGAATAAATTGTTGCGATTCGAGAGATCCGGTAGTGGGCGCAAATGTCATTTAAATTGAGGAATGTAATGCTTTATTTTGGATTTTGACAAAAATGTAGTATCTTTCCCAATGAATACGAAGTCATGTTTAGTTCAAAGCGTCGTAACTCGTCTATTATTTTGATAAGCAAAAATGTTGCAGTCTTGTCTATTAACTCATGAGCAAAGAATCAAGACAGTTCTAGAAGTTTTATTAGCTTAATGCCTCTGCTGGTTGACTGCAATTCACCAGACTGTATTCACCAGCTCAGTAATCAGTACTTCGGTGCTGACCCGAAAGCCGTATTTGTAACAAATTTTTGTAAATTGGTTGAAAATTAAGGAGAATCTCCCTCATCCAAATGTTTAGATTATATCTGCACTGCAGACAAATAAGTTGTCGAAATGGCCATATGCAGAACCTTAATTTAAAGTAACTTCTGTATTTAGAAATTAGCTATCACTGACTTAATGCCTCTGCTGGTGGATTGTAAGCCTCCGAGGATAATCACCTGCCCAGAAGTCAGTATTTCGGTGCTGATCCGAAAGCCAATTTTACTTGGAAACTTAAATATCTATGTTTTGTAAATTTGGTTTGAAAGCTATGTAGTATCTCTCTTATCTCTCTTATGCATAGCTCTGCAAAGATGATTTTCTTAAGATGGCATTGGTTGTTTGATCTCTTTCAGTTTTAAAACACCTATTAGTTTAATGTCGTCAAAATAGGTTTTCCGACTTCTTCACTTGAGGTCAAAGGAATAAATTTTAGTTTGTCCTCGATTTTCTTAACCAATCAGAATATTTATTATTTTATATTGAAATATAAGCAGATGCTGACATTTTTTTCTTGTATATGTAAAATGTTAAAATTATTCATTATCATTGTTGAAACATTAGTTGTCGAAATGGTAATTTGCAGAAATTAAATTTACAGTAAATCAGGTATTGTGTTAGTCATTCTTATCGTCGATTCAGACATATGAAGTTTTTTAAATTGATAATTATTGTTTTTGCAACAAGAGAACTCCCTTTTTCCAATACTGTTATTTAAATTCCAGAGATATACCTAGATTATTGACTGATATTTTATTGACAGGCAACTGATATTATTATTTTATTGTTATATTATCTGTGTGATTTCAAATACTTAATTAAATATTGGAAAGATAAGGGTCGTTTATATTTAAACTAAACTGATAAGAACCCACTCTTTTCTTAATAATTTGGGCAGTTTATACTTTTATAGCTATCTATTTAAGGAATTATGTTGTCTTGTATATGAAAATGTTGTTATTTCGATGCTGTTACGAAGTAGTCTATGACCGAGTGTACTGATTAATAAATTTCTGAAACAGAAAAACTGTATCGGGAATCGGGGATGTAATTTCATATACCCCCAACCCAAGACAAGGACAAGACAAATATCTATCCTATGACATGCCATACGTAAATTAAGGTCCTCATAAGTATCTTTTTATCAAGAACTTTACAAATTATGGAGCGTGGTTCTCCACAATGTTTCTAAAGTCTCGATGCAAAAAACACAAAAAAAAATTATTTGGACCTCCGGAACATTGCTCTTGGAGAATCAAAGTCCGCCTTTGGATAGTCATGGTCATATTTATGACATATAGTGAGAGATTATGTAATGTAAAGTCTTTAGGTGGTTTCATAATGGAGATTGAAAATATTGGGGAAATCGCGCTGCCTCAAACCGATACCCAGTTTCTTAGATATACATTCTTAAGCTTGCCATAGGGCGCCTTCTTGAAAATTGTACCTCAGTAACCCTGAAATGAGCACTCGTTGACTTATCTCTCAAAATTACGTATTGTCATTTTCTCTCCTTTCAAGATTGTGGTCCTGAAGTTAGTGGGCTACCTGTATTGGGTTTTATTCGTATGTTTGTTTTACTAGAGCAAAACGAGTCAGAAAAAGTGGAGGTGTGGGTACCCATAAGCCGGTTCAACCCTACCGCTGGCTTTTGCTAGTGCCGGTACCAAAGTCGGTTGTCCCGAGTTCCTATCGTTGTTTACGTTTGTCTTTTGTATTATTTGTGTTTTCCCTGGCAGATTATGGCATGTAATTATAATTTTCAGCCATTGTAGATGTTTCCTGTTGTTCCTTTATTTTCATTTAAAACATTTCAAACTTTCCACGATTAAAACCAGTTTAACATTAAAAGCGATGTTCATTTGCTTGTTTATACCATGTTTTTGAAGAGGCTTTGTCTCATGTACACTTAATCCATATCCTTTCATTGTTATTAAAAAAACGAATCATTCTTCAGACAGTTCCGACATCTAAAACTGTCTTTTCAGGACCAGAGTCAACATTGAAGTTGGAGAACATTTGATTATGACTATTGATTGACTAATGAGTTTAAAGCCCAGTGACAAATATTTCGGCTATATTTGGACAATAAGAAGCTAGTCTATTAACAAAAATAAATAGAGTGAAATAAGAGTATACATAACAAACGACACATCAACCTTGACTTTCTATTGAATTGGGAAGAATTGGAAACAGTAGGAAATTTTTTTCTGTAATTCTTGTTCGAAATAAATACTTCCCAAATGATATTAGATGAAATTGATAAATAACATGTAAATGTCTCGTGTCAGTTTCTATAAAATAGTGTAATCGAATATTATGAAATTAATACCTGCACCATTGTCTAACAAAATGGTTTGCATTTTTATTACCGATATAACTCAATTTATTGATGACATTTTTATCAACATTATCATAGTTCAATGAATGGCGCAACGATACATATAGCAACGATGATAGCAGCAAAATGGCGGCATACTTGAGACTGAAGACAACGGAGATCGCTTTCCTTCAAATAAATGACTAAATACCGAAGTTGCTGTGAATTTTGATTCTGCATATGCGCATTTTGACAACTTGTGTCTCTTCAGTGCAGATAAAATCTAAATGTTTGGAAGACCATTAAGTCAGGGATGTTTACAAACTGATATTGAACAAATTACCAAATTGACTAGAAATTAGAGAAACAATTTCTAACATTGTTTTCCGGTTCATTACGATAACTGCTCACATCTCGATAGTTGAATTTTTACATTTAAAAGTTCTCGGGTGAACCTCGAACTTCTAAATGTGAAAATTTAATTATCTCGATGTGAAAAATATACGTAATAAACTGGAAACAATGTTAGAGACTATATATTCTATATGATCAGTGTGATTGAGAAATTTACCTCCAGTGAGCAATATTTCAGCTATATCAGGTCTAGTACAAGTAAATTATTTAAAAAAATTATATGTAGAGGAAGGAAGAAATAATGATGGAAGGAATACCAGGGTAACGAGTATTGACTGCCACCGGAAAATGGAATAAAATGGGCTGGGTAGGAAATATAGCCTTCTATGCGACACCCAGCGAGTCTGCTCGTGATACAGAAATATTGAAGGGGTCTATATACTGCATTGGCATTGCCCAATACTTTGACTGCAATGATTCGCGGTTAGTTTTCCCTATAATGATTCAACTGCCATGCACAGGCAGGACCGTCCCCCTATCTATCAGCTGGGGACGCGCCAGGCAGCTCTAGCCGGTGGCCCTGAAAACCGATTCAGGCGCCGGTAAAAGGAAGGCTGTATTTTCTCGAGAAATAGAATCTATGCTGCATGGATTGTGACGTTTCTCATGTTCCTCTACATTTGTTCGCCAGCAAGCTTTCCGTATATGACTTGCCTATCCCTATTTTTACCCCTAATTCACTGCCTGATAATGTGTCATGGCAAAGTCGATTCAAATTCCTAGTACGAATATATGTCCAATGACATATAAACTTTTCATCAGTAAGACCAGAGTATACGATGTAATATAATACTTTATTATTCATTTTCAAAGACATGTTCTACCTTTGTTATTAGTTACTCCGCGGTTTCCATTTTTAAAATGGCAGCAGTTTGATTTTTCCCCAAATGAGCAACTTTCATGGTGTCCATATTTGCCCTTCACACAATCTCCTAATAAAATTTGTGGTTATTAAAAAAAACCAAAGAAACAAAATAACTATATAGACTAGGTCGAAATAATGAATAATGAGTAGAATTAATAATTTCAAAGAATAGGTTTAAATAAAAACATATGTTGTTTGGGCTTTCATTTTTGAAGAAAGTCGCTATTTGTAATCCAACGAGAGTGGTTATTGTACATTCTTAATATGTATTATTTATAAAGTGCCAGATTTGTCAAATGTCATAAAATGTACCTGGTAAGCGATGTTTGATAAAATGCCGTTTGTTTTATTTAATAAATTCTGTATCAAAGGATTTTAACTTACTTGAAAGATAAGTTACAGCTATACGACATTCCATATTTACTTAGGTATAGTTCTGTGAAGACGTGACGTTATCACACCTTTAACTGATTCCTCCATATTTACTTTGATCCTGTAAAATTTGATCAATCATTAAATTCACCCAATTTGTGTCATGCTTGTTTTCTAGTTTCATAGTAAAATTCCTATTGCCTTGTTTCAAGATGACTGTTATTGAAGATTTTAAAGCTGCATCAATTTGGACAAAGCTTTCCTTAATTTTCCTGGCTGTTGCATCAATATTTTCAAGTGTTTCATTTACAACGACTGGATGGGGAAGTGCTACAAATGTCGCAACCTCGGCTGAAACCTTTTATGGATTATGGAGAATTTGTCCGAGTTCAAACAGAGTTGGGGGTGGTTGTGTACAAGTCGACGGATGGGCAAACAGTAGGTACTTCAAATGTTCATGTGTATGCAAATTTTAATTTTGAGAATAAATGAATTCACTTAATACCATATATCTTCGTTTCGAAAAGTGCCAAGAATGTGTTAATCATGAAAGAAGCTAAATCTAATGCAGAATTCACCAGAAAACAGCCGTTTTTTCTAAATGTGAAATAACATGTTTTTTTTCAAATGATTTTTGCGCATTCAGGACCCTAATCTTGTCATTTTTAAAGTTTTGAATATTTCGTGTTTTATTTTGTATATTTCGTGTTTTATTTTGTATAAAAAACATGTAATAAGGTGATTCTTTATTTCCGTTAATATTCTGATAATTATTCCAGCTGCAATAACCTATATAATATCATAAAATTTTGGTGTTTCCTTTCAGTGTACAAGTCCCCAGTTAAAGGAATGATAACAAAGATTTAAATTTTTAAGAAAAAAAAAACATAAAGAAGAAACGTGAGGTGTGAATACGCAAAACGGCCTTCACATGAGATGAGACGGAAACACGTTATACCGCTTGGAATAGCACCAATGTTTAACTTTATTATCTGTTTGAAGGGTAATTTTCCACCCTCTCCTTGCTTTTTTTCCTTTTTAACATTATCAAAAAGCACTATGACCCTTTCCGTAGTCCCCGTAGTCGCAACTGAGTAGCTTCTTCGAATAAGATTGTCGTTCGGTACAGTTGCACATATTTACGATAGTTACCCTTTTACAGAACATCACTTGTTATCTTTCTCGTTTGTGGTATGTTAAAATTAGACAGCAAATCAACATAGTAATAAGACTATTGTATTCATCAAATTTCAAGAACAATTTTAAAAAACAGAAAATATTGTAAGAGGTATAAGTATTTAAAACATGGAAAAATAGCTAGAATTGTTTAAATATGTAATTATTCCACTATCTATCTATAACTTGACTTATAAGTAATTCTCATTGGCCAGGACTGCCACACGTGACTGTGAACAAAACGTCGTGTCTCTCGCTGAACGTCGTGTCCAAATATCATATTCCCCTCATTCGAAATTCTCTAGATTTTACATGAGTTATCATATTCATGTCAGTGAGTGAATTTCAGCAATAGATTGAGGTGTTCCGAGTTCAGAAACGTCCCACTGTCACCTAACCAGACTACGCAGTAAGGTCTCAAAAGTACAGTTGTTATTTCACTAATAACTTTTGTGTCGTCGTGTCAATTTCAAAAATCAATAAAACAAATTTATTTCAGCAACGACAAAGCCTTTTCTAACTGTAGTGTACATGAGTTTCGAGTCATTGTAACTAGATTAAATTTTCACCTGGGGATGCAGCCTTCGAATACAAATGGGATTTCAGAGAAAAGAGGAGTCAGTAAATGTCAATTTTTAAGCGAATTCTTCAATACAATTTACAAATTTTCAGAAAAGATTGAGGGGGAGGCACAACCCCTTCTGGATTCCGCCGACAATGATTTCTGCATATTTAACGTTGTAGTGGAATGAAATGTTTATTTCCTATGCATGGAGATATGAAGATTTGTTTACCCGAGGGAATCATATTTTCCGAAGGTAAACAAATCGTCATATCTCCAACATGCACGGGAAAAAATGTCAACGTTCTTGAACCAATCATTCAATAAATAACTACCAAATAAATTTTCGGACGATAGTAATTTCGACAACTATGTGTGGAATACAAAACATTTTGGCGATCCAAAAAAATCGAAAGATGTATAAATTGAAAGAAAACAAAGAACTTCCAGAAAAGTGAACAACAGCGACTGACGGAAGTTTGCGCGTTCAACTGCACACACAAGTAGAATAGAATAGAATATAGTTTATTAAACCAATTACGGGCCATTTCTGGCATACATCATATAATATATTAACATAAATCATTAACATAAATCAATAAACTCAATTCAATAATTACACAATAATTATAATAGTTATATGATCACGATAACATATATAAACATATAATTCATACATATATAAGTAAATAAAGATCTGTAGAGTGGTATTTCCATGGTTTTAAATTTGAATGAGATACATGTAACAAGTCATTTCTACGACTAAAACATTTTTTGACATAAAAAGCAAAATATTTTACAATGTCAACGTGTTCTGTTGTCATTAATCACACTAACTTATTAATTTTTGATTAATTAAATTTTTACATTTACTGTAAGCGTAATTAAAAAATTGCATTGTGTCATCATTGTATACAAGACAATCAAAAATTAAATGAATTTCGTCTTCAATATCGTTTGAATGACACATGTTACAGATTCTTTTTTCCACTGGTACTTTTTATAACGACCTCTTCCTATTTCTAAATCATGACTACTTATTCTAAATGAAGTAAAACATTTTCTGGTTTCAAAATTGTTTATCATAGACAGATATTTTTCTTTCTGAAATTTGAATTTGAACAAACTGTATTTTCTCAATTTGCCAGCTTGATCTGACGCAAAAGTTTTCATCTTATTTTCCCAGTTACATTTGAATCGTTGAATCAGATATGATATTACTTTTGTAACAAGATATCAATATCTATCTTTTTCAACAAAAAATATTAGCCAGTAATCCAGCTATTTTTATCTAAAGAATATAAATACTGATTTTCTTTACAAGCACTATATAGCAATGTGTCAGTTTCAATTGATTGGAGTCTAGTCATATATTTCACTGCATTTGTCAAGACGTCGATGTAAAATGGATATCGTGCATACTCTCCCAAGATGGCATCATTTGATGAATTTTTATGGACACCACATACATATTTTAAAAATTTTAAATGTAATTTGTCACACATTAAATTGTTTACAGACATTTCAATCTCATAATTATCTTTACGTGTTATTTTTGTAGATAATGGATTAATTACACCCCATACCTCACTACCGTATAATAATACTGGTTTAATCATATGATCAAAGAGATATATTAATGTATTAGGATCAACTTGTGTATTCCCAAAGCTTTTTACCAATTTGAAATAAGCTTTTAGAGAACGCTTATATAAATCTGTTTGACATAATGAAAACGTACAGCTGGCGTTGAAGACCATTCCTAAATATTTATAAGAACACACATTTTCTATAACCGCATTGCTAAAATAAAACTTCCATTTTGACTGTTTTCCACCTATGCAAAAAAACTAACACCTTGGTTTTCTTTAAATTAACAGATAAACCATATTCATCACAATACTTATATAACTTATCAAGACAAATTTGAAGGCCAGATTCTGACTTTGATATCAAAATTAGATCGTCTGCATAAAGTAAGCAGTTAATTCGTTCGTCTCCGAGTTCCACAGGTTCGTCTTGATCATTAAATATTTTAACAAAAACATTTATATAGATTTTAAATAAATTAGGACTAATATTATCCCCCTGACGTATTCCAATCTCTGGAGTTATATGCTATGTCAGTTTATTTCCTATTCTAATATTAACCTCATTTGAAGAATACATATCTTTCAAAATGTCATGAAATTTTCCATTTATTCCTATTTTTCTAAATTTACGGAATAAAATTGAATGAATGACAGTGTCAAAGGCCTTTGAAAAATCTACAATTAGACCTGACTTGACTATACTTTTCTATAATAGTTCTGAGCACGAACATATGATCTACGGTTCTTGCTTTTGTTTGCAATCCTATTTGCGTACAGTCAATGACCTTGTTTCTATCTAGATAGACAAGTAATCTATTATTCAATATAGAACTAAACATTTTTGAACGACAAGACATTTAATATTGCTAATCCCCTATAGTTACATGTATAAGGGTTTGTACAATCTACTCCTTTTAAAATAGGTCTAATATAACTTTGTTTCCATAGTTTTGGATATATACCATTACATATCATATTAAATAATTTAACAAAACATGGCAACATATAATCAGTACTACTCAGTACTAATCATTTCATTTCTTATTTTGTCATAACCTGCTTATTCTTCAATTTTTTTTATTACATTCTTAACTTCATCAGTAGTAATTTTGAAGTCAATTTCAGTAAATGTTTTCTGTAAGTCTGGTTGATTTGCCAATTTTATGTATTTTTCAATTTGTTTTTTAAACTGACCTTTAACACTGGAAAGTTTGTCGAAATAATTTACCCATTCTTCGTTTGTAATGTTCTCACTACAATCAACCTTACTATTTCCATCTTCTTTCAATTTCTTTACTAGTGACCAGTATGTACTTGGGTCATCATCATACAGGATGTTAAGTTTATCTACAATAATATATTTAAACTCTACATTTTTTCTTGCAAAGTTTACTGTACTGTTTTCTGTATTCGAAAAAATTTCCTTTAATGTACGGGTCGTTCGGAAATTTACCGTAACTCTCTCTCTTGTTAATCAGTTCTTTTTTCATTTTTTGAAAATCTTGGTCAAACCATTCTTTGGTTGCCGTTTTTTTAACATTAGACTTATTAATGCGCGACTTATTTAACGATTTATCAGCAGCTGTGTAAAATATTTTTGTAAAATTATCTAATGCAATATCTGTAGATGTAGTGCTGCTATCGATAGTTTCAAACTGTTTACCCATAAACTCTGTAAATTGGTGTTGTACCTCTTGTTGTACACTTGACATGGCTCCTTTAAATCAGACTTGGGAATTGTCACCCCATATATACCCATCAGGGACATCTGTTTTCCCCTTATTAAATGAATATCTAAACTTGGCACATATTCTTAAACTTATTTTTGCATGATCTGAAAGATAAGGGACTGGATCACTAACATGAAAATATAATATATTTTTTGAAAAATTGTCTGAAACAATGGGATAAGCTATAACACTGTTCCGTTGTATTGAAATAATGTCAATTTTCCTACACTATCGCCTAAAGTTCTACCATTTAAAATTTTCATATTAGAGGAAATACAAAAATCTACAAGTTCCAGTCCTCTGCAGCAAATTTCCATATCACAACTACGTCTCGTGATATTGAATGCATAGTTATTGACAAGATCAAGATGAGGATTTTGTTATGACGTATGTGATTGAGACGCGTTGGCGAAAGTGTTGGAATATTTGATGATTTCTATGGAAATAATTTAATAAACACTATATTTAGTCTCTATTTACGTTGTTTTAATTATTAAAGTGAAAAGTAACAAAATACCGAGGTAACTGTGAATTTAGGTTCTGCATATGCGCATTTCGTAGACGTTAAACAATATTCAATCAATCAATCAATCAATCAACTTATGTCTCATCAGTGCAGATAAACTCGTGAACCGAAACATGTGTAAAAGCTGATAGAGAACAAATTAACAAGAGGATCTTATAGGAAAGCCAAAATCAGCTAAGGACAGAGCTATGCAAGAGGGAGATACTCCTTAGGGTTTAGGGACCAACCATTTAACTTGAAAAGGGGNTATCGCCTAAAGTTCTACCATTTAAAATTTTCATATTAGAGGAAATACAAAAATCTACAAGTTCCAGTCCTCTGCAGCAAATTTCCATATCACAACTACGTCTCGTTGACAAGATCAAGATGAGGATTTTGTTATGACGTATGTGATTGAGACGCGTTGGCGAAAGTGTTGGAATATTTGATGATTTCTTTTATCAGTTTTCTATGGAAATAATTTAATAAACACTATATTTAGTCTTTATTTACGTTGTTTTAATTATTAAAGTGAAAAGTAACAAAATACCGAGGTAACTGTGAATTTAGGTTCTGCATATGCGCATTTCGTCAACTTATGTCTCATCAGTGCAGATAAATTCACAGGGGCCGGTAACATACGATATTGATAGACCGGGTCCCATATATATGTATAATAAGGAGAAGGGAAACAACGGAAGTCCAAAAATTATATACCACAATATTTCAAAGTCAGACGACGACAGCTTTTTATGGGAATAATTGTCTCAAACTCAGCCATAAGTTAGCCAAATAATTATATTTTCATAAAATATAAACTTTCTTACCTTCACTTGGCTTTAAAATATATTTTTCTCCCATCGAAACACTGAAATTGTCCCGATGTAGTTTAAGTAGGCCATGAAATCAACACAATTTTTCCACTTCAATCAATGTTTTTTGCCTTTTCACGAAAAAATCTTGTTTAAATATAACTTTCCACATTTCCACAAATAAGTTCCATGTTAATTCACACACATAAAACGTCAAATTCATCAGTCTTCAGCGACTTGGTGTATCGTTTGTGTCACAGAAAGTAGAATGTCAACATTCGTCGACATTTTGAATGAAACGAGAACAGTCTTCTGATTGGTCAATAATGTATTTGTTATAAACCTAAATAATCCAGTCGTAATGTTGATTAGCCAGCTCACTGAAGGAGGGAATCGGATACGGAGAGGAATCGAATAAAGTTTTTACTTTTTTTCTCATTTCGGGATTTACTTCGTTTCCCTACACTGGTCGACTTAAACTACATCGGGACAATATCAGTGTTTCGAAGGGAGAAAAATATGTTTTAAAGCCAAGTGAAGGTAAGAAAGTTTATATTTTATGAAAAAATAATTATTTGCCAAACTTATGGGCGAGTTTGAGACAATTATTCCCATAAAAAGCTGTCGTCGTCTGACTTTGAAATATTGTGGTATATAATTTTTGGACTTCCGTTGTTTCCCTTCTCCTTCTTATACATATATATGGGACCCGGTCTATCAATATCGTATGTTACCGACCCCTGTGGATAAATTCGTGAACCGAAACATGTGTAAAAGCTGATAGAGAACAAATTAACAGGAGGATCTTATAGGAAAGCCAAAATCAGCTAAGGACAGAGCTATGCAAGAGGGAGATACTCCTTAGGGTTTAGGGACCAACCATTTAACTTGAAAGGGGGGGGGGGCCATGGTTTTTTTCTAAAAAAATATTTTGGATCTGATTTTATGTGAAAAAAATATTTTGGCTGCCAAAATGATGAAAAAAAATTTTCTGAATGAGGCTTTCTGCCCAAAAAAANAAATACCGAGGTAACTGTGAATTTAGGTTCTGCATATGCGCATTTCGACAACTTATGTCTAGTCAGTGCAGAAAGTCATCAGTGTGAAAAATGTGGCTTGTTTGGGGTACATTGATTGGAATAAAAGATATTTAGGATTTTGATAACGGAATATGGGCTATTTAGTTTTATAGGAATGGAATATGGATATTTTGATCATGGGATAGGAGATATTTCATAATTGTTGGAATATCTTCAACATTCAAAGGGAGTTTAGTCCAGACTAACTAGATTGAGACCCCTACTGAAAAATATCAAAACTCCTGAATTTGGATCTGCTGATATTCATCTTACAAAAATGTTATAACTTCCCAATAATATTAGTATTTGATCAGTTTCTTTTCAGTTACTCTGCTCTAGGTGCATCCTTTTCACCCTTTGGGTTCCCCGTGATACACCCAACTCCTCGTCAGGTTCTTCCCTTGATAATTCCAAAGTGCCTCCCCCATATTCATTGTCTGAAAAGTGAGGAAAGATACATCAAAAATGCCTTTTTATAGAGAAGAATAAACTCTTGAAGCCGTTTGTCTTTGGGGGTCTATCCCAATAGGAATTTTTTGTCCCGCTGGACCCCTTTGGCCCCGCATACGATGGGCCAGGCTTAATCCAACTCATGGAAAACCTCTGTTGGTGATCCTTATTCTTGAGCATGTACCCTTTTCCCTGACCTAAACTCTACTTTAAAAATGGCCATCTTGAACCTGGTGAGTTGATGAAGCCGACATCCTAGAGCTGAATCTCCCATATACTTTCATCACATCCCAAAGTTGCTAGGCGAGCTGGTCAATCTAATAACTCCTCAAATTGACATTTATTTAAATTAATCTTCATTATAATTCCATTGTGTTATTGCTAGTTTCATGACAAAGACTGTATATACATTTCCTGAGCTCACAAATGATCAGCAGTACTTACCTCTGTCATCGTATTCAATGTTAGTCTTATACCCGATGAAAGCTAATTTATTGACGTTTCTCTCGAAGGAAGGAGCAATGTGACAACTATCGTAAATGGGGAGTTTTTTTTTGCGGCCTCTATTATATCCTCGTGTCAAAAATGCCTTTTCAATCAAACTTTAAATGCAATATTTGACCAAATCAAACGTCAAAAATCGTTCCAAGCATATTTAACTCACCTGGCCCAAAGGATCAGTGTGGTCTGTTGCTATCACTTTGCGTCCGTCGACCGTTAACTTTTGCATCTACTTTCAAACCACTGCAGCAAATTCAACTCAAGTTTACAGGATTCATGAATCAGATTGATATTTGGAAGATCCTACACAAAGATTACTCATTTCGCTTCCATCAGACAGAAAACATTGCTTCTAGCGCAGAACTTACATTTTACCATTTTTTTTATGCCCCCGCCGCTAGGCGGTCGGGGGCATTAAGGTTTACCCTGATCCGTACGTCCATCTGTTTGGTTTCCGGATGATAACTTGAGTATCCTGCATCGGATCAAACCCAAACTTGGTCACATGCTTACTTATCACCCAAGACAGAACCCTAT
>MJUU01071058.1:33107-46479 GCA_002080025.1 Modiolus philippinarum
TCATGTTACGCTGTCAGTTGGTATAGTGTTTTTATTTTTAGAATCGTGTAGTTAAATGTAGGTCATTTTGTAATTATCGTTTTCGTAGTTTAATGCAAACTGTGGTTAGCATAACCGCACAAAAATGTTATCATGCATTGAACCAACTAACATGATTATTTATATAGTGTCGAAAATGGTTGAACGGTGTGGCTAACGCCTTACCGTTCAACGATTTTCGACACTATCTAAATAATTATGTTAGTTGGTTCAATGCATGATAACTTATATAAACGATCATAATAAATTACATAAAACAAATATGGACATAAAACTAAATAGCGTTATACAAGTAAAGACAAATGTGTAAAATATTAAAACAAAGAACAAATGTTGGATTAACTAACAAAATTATAAAAATAGAAGATTGATCCATTTAATTCTTACACAATAAATTGATTGCTTCGATTGTGTCGTCAGCGTTGTTTGTAAATAGGTTTTTAAGACAAGCAGCCTGATATCGGCAACATCTACACATCCAGTCGCTTTTTTAAAGTTAGGTTGTAAATTTATACAGTAACGATATTAACTGATGAAACTAAATGAAAATTTTATACAATTGGATCGATACTCATAATGTGTATTGGAGAAAGATTTGCCTTTAAATATACCTTTAAGAACAATTTAATTTGATTCAGCTTTTTCGACATCCATGTCCAAAATATAAAGCACAACTTACTACAGTTTGAGGTTATAGGTACCATCCTCACATAATATCTACGTAGCTGTCAGGTTTTCCCTTATTCAATTCTTATGTACCAGTATTTTTTACAGGTTTACTCTATCTAATTGGATGTATAGTATTTGGAGCGGAATGGGATAAATACTATAAAGATACAGCGGCTACTGACTATGCTTTAGAATATGGATTTGCTTTATCAATTGTTGCTTTAATTTTGGAAATAACTGCAGGAATATTTTTGATAGTGGAAATAAAAAGAGACCAAACATCATCATAACCTTGCATGATATTTCGTTGTACTCAAGTGTGTACAGAATATTGAAGAAAAATGAAAGCTGCCCTTTCCATGGAAAAAACTTCAAGTTATTTTTAATAGTTGTCAACTTGTGATCAGTTAATATCATTGTGACGTAACTGTGACTTGAATCGGCTAATTACGAAAGACAATTTAAGTGGGTATTGTTTATCTTAAACTGTTAATATAGCTTTGGTCTTTACCGTGTAAAAATGCAAAATGTACCGATGCACTAGACAACGACACGGGTACGCATTTCGCATATCGTTTTCAAAGATGTACAGAACCAAGTACTACCCCGAAATATTTATATCAAGGACAAGAGAACCAAGATCTTTATTCGAAAACTTTTCATTGGTTTAAAAAAACTTGTTATAACAAGATCATCACAAAATTGCATCTTTTTTTTTATATAACGTAGAAAGAAAGATTTCCTCCTTGTCTGTGTTTCATTAAATTACGTTATACTTTGGAAATTTATTGTGTAAAATGATGTTTTAATTGAAATAAATGTTCTGTGTTGATGCATGTGCAACACATTGTCACCTTGAAATTTTTACCTTTTTGTGGGTTTCTTAGAATATGGAAAATTTGATCACCACATTATTAAACCTCAACAACTCCACTGCACCCTTTGTTTTAAGGGGTGAAACTAATAATTATAGAATAACAAAATATTCCGAAGTTATTGTCAATTTAGACTCTTCATATGCGTATTTCGACACTTATGTCGTCTTTCCCATACTTAGGAAATGACGTAAATATCTCTAAATGTCAATGGATGGAATTTTAAGCCAGGCTATGCTGGACAAGAGAGTATTTGTATAAATCGATGTCTTAGTCTCAAATTGTTAGGGATATGAAGCAAAAATATGGACCCTATCGTGTGTTCTGTATTTTGGTGTCGCTAATTGTGCATACTGTCTAGAGTTGCCAGGAGCAACATCAAAACAACACCAGTACTTCAAACACAGTATGTATAACCTATTTTCCCTGTTTAAATTTTATATTGTCTTCTATCTTTAAAATTAAATACAATGCCAGTATATCAATAAAATTAATTTGTTTTCTAAACCTTCATACTTGTATTTAAGATCAGTTACAACAGTTAGAACTATCGCTTTTATTTACATATTATTTTATTGCACATGCCGTTATTTAATTCAAGTTGATAACATTATGATAAATAAATTTTATTAGTAATGTCATTTCCATTTTACTGCTATCATGTCATTTGTTTTAGTTACGAATTAGAATTACAATTACATCGCCCATTTCAATAAAATGACCGTCTTTGAAGATTTTAAATCGTCCTCAGTTTGGTGCAAAATAGCGTTTGTACTTCTGGCTATAGCTTCACTTCTTTGTAGCATTTCTTTTACAACAACTGGATGGGGAAGCGACACAGTTATCGCGACTTCAGTGACAACTTATTACGGATTATGGAGAATCTGTCCAAGTACAGATCGAGTTGTAGGTGGATGTACGCAAGTTGATGGATGGGCAAACGGTAAGAAACAAATATTTTTATCTTCTAAATTAATAATTTAAAGTTTAAAATCAGATCTTAAAAGTGTATATTCTAAATGCTATTTTAAAGTATAAGGTTATGATCAGATTATGTTAAGGGTACCGGTATCAAATATAGTGTGGACCTAAACCATGCAGTAATTGATTGTCTAACAAATAACATGTGAAACAATTTTTCATTTTTAATCATGGACGACATCACTTGTCTTTCCTCAGTTAAGCGGGCAATGTATCAGATAAACGATTGACGTCCATTCTTCGATGCTCAAAGGTCGGTGCTCTAAGGTCTAATTCTCTATTTGACCCATTTTTATCCGGGAATCCCATAATAATCATTGAACCCATGTTTCACAGTGTAGGTGTCGCAACGTTATACAGACATATACAGGATAGAACTACTTGGCAGAGAACCGATCCACGACTAGAAGGCCTCGAATAGGACGCCTTCTCTCGCCTCATAAAGGGACTTCGGTCTTCTTGTCGACCCCTGGGGCGGTCTGCTCTGCATCGAAATTAAACCCAAGTCCGAATTCTTATCCCCCACGACAGAGTATATTATAAGTATAAGCAGGGCCTTAAATTTCATCAGGAAAAAACTGGGAACCCTGCACTAAGTATGACTATCCGTTGGCACCAGCATGTGCACGATGGCTTAAAGAAGGAAACGAACCCTCATGCGGAACACTCCAGAGAAAATAAACAAGTCCGTATTGTCACACCTACAAAAAAAATGAAATAAGAAAATACAAGTTTCAACTAAAAACCATCGGGGGTATCCAAGGAGTTCGACGCCTGCTGCACAACTTTGGATGGGTCTTCTTTGGCTCAGAGCAAGTCAAACACCAAAATTTCCGAAGTAAGTTTACACGGGATAGGGGCAAAATAACATATTTACAATGCAAACGAACACACACCACAATTATTTTCGATTTTTCTGGGGCACGCCAACGTTCGCCCCCGGCGTCCTCGTTTTTTTTTTTGGTTTGTTTTTTTTCTCTCTCTCTCTCCAATTGAGGCCAGACCGTTTCTAATTCGTTTTAATTACAGTCTTCTTGGGACCAGTCCGTCTTTTTATCAGTTATCATTTTTTACGTTTAATTTAATTTTTTTAGAGGCGGATCGGTGTCCTAGCAACGTTCGCCCCCGACGCCCTCAATTTTATTTTCAAGATCCACCTCAACCAGAGGTTGAGTTTTACTATCGGACGAAGCATGCTCATAACTTTGCCTTGTTTCGAGCCTGCCGTTCTTCGTACCGAACCCGTTCAATGATTTATTAGTGTTCAAACCTTTGCAGCAGTGATAACGCTCGTTTTCCCCTTGCAAAACCTGAACAACCTGGGCCTGACTCACCTTCAGGCTGCGGTCTGAGACCCTTTCACGGATACTCTTCGATAGATCGTTAAAGCGATTAGCCGTGCTGACACCATGGGCCATGAGCGATGCAAGGTTCTCCTGCGATGTCTTGTCAGATCCTTCCTTGCGACATAAGTCACAATATATTTGCGGATTCAACTCGAAATTAAACGGGACAACTCCCTTTTGACTTCCTTACCGTACTCCTGCCAGATGACATTCAAAATGATCACGACCTGCGACGCAGTCATTAAGGTGCCGGCAGAGTCAAGGTCAGCCTTGCCTTCCAACAGCACATAGCTTACCATCGTGAACAAATCCCCTAGAAGTTTAATGGAACAAGTAAGAGATTTCACTTTAAGGATGCGAACAACGAAGTCGTTTGGAGATGCTCTCTCCCCCTGTTGTAACTCGTTTTTAAGTCAAATTTGCCAGATCACCAGCACGCTTCCCTTTTAAAAGAAAGCTGCGGACCAGGAGATAGGACATCTTTCTATGCTGACATGGGGCAGTGCCCGTGCTCCACCCGATGTTCCAAAGGTAACGAGCTCCTCGTGAGTCTTTTCTGCTACTTAACTCCGAAGATACCCTAACACGTGTTTGGCACTCAACTCTATCACTTTGCGTGTTCTCGGCATGACCTGTTTGCTCGAGTTTCTGTCGGTTGAAATGAGCATAACATTGCCCTACATGGCCAACGATCAGTGCGAAACGCTCCAGAGTGATCCATGATGATACTCTCAGAGATCCGCCTTCAGAAAATCTAGAACAGCGAGTGGATATGAACGTCCACGAGGTTTTCGGTGTTTGAGTCAACCAAGTGCAATTTACCAGGATGCCACCGTTGTCCATGATGGTGCCCAATTTCTGAAAGCCTTTCTATCAAAGCAGCAGCACAGGATCACCCTGACGTGGCTCACCATGGTTTTGGTCTGGCGCCCTTTGATGTCAAGAATGTTGTGAACTCGCCAATCAGCTGATTGGACTGAGCAGGACAGCTGGTCTTTTTAAGCTTCCTCTACCACGTTGCGTCCTTTTTTTTTAAGCAACCCAGTGCGCGAGGCGCAGATGCTGGTCACAGCAGGCAAGCACTTTTCCACAGACCGGGCATGGACCCTTCATGGGGTGATACTTGACAGGTTTCTCCACCTCAGCATTGTCTCGCGCCGTATCAGATCCTTCTCAAGCACACCCTGTCTTTGCCACGCTTAGGCCTGAATGGCAAGTGTTTCTTCAAGTCTGTGCAAGAGCAGAGGTCGTACTGATACTGAACCCGTGTATTATTATTGTTTCTAGCAATGTATATATAGCTTCATTCCTCATATAGACAGTGCATATACACTTGTACAGAGAAAAACATAGTATACATAAAACAAAATACATAATATAAATACAAAGTACCCGGTGTGAAACTGAAATAATGTTGTCTAGTGGAATCTACGGGAGACAAACTGTGGTATTTATGGACTTTATTAGAGTACATAACTTTCTGAGTACATATTTTTTATTTGACTGCATCAGGCTTTTAAACTTGATAATATTTGGTCTTGTTCTAACATTCGTAGGTAAGAGGGTTTTACGTTCGTTTTTAAAGTGGCCACATTCGAAAATATAATGAAATTCTTCCCCTGTTTGTCGACTATTGTAAAGAGTACAATATCTTTCCTCCCTGGGAATGTTTTGCCATCTTCCTGTTTCAATAGGAAGATGATGGTTTGTTGTTCTAAATCTACAAGAAATAAGTTGCTTTTTTCAAGAATATTAAGATACTCTTCAAATGTTTGTTTGGTTTTGAATATCTTGTAGTTTAATGCCTTTGGTGAGTTTTCTACACTAGAATGCCATTTTTACATAAATTGTATTACATCTGGATGCGCGTACCCGTACTTTAGCTTTGACTGCGTCCCTTTTCAACAGCCCAAGCCTGAAACGCAGGTCTATACTGCCTACTCCTAGGTGGTACGGCTGAATCAGACCCTTCTGCTCTCGCTCTTCTCGTCGCCGTTAGGAGGTACCCAGTCGGATTCTTCATCGGAGCCGGGGTCACCTACAGAGGCATTGCTTTCCCTGGACTAGTCATCGAAATCAGAAGCTTCAACAGCCTCTTGCATCCTTGCGTCTCTTCTGACTGCAGCTTTGGTGGCTACCTCGGCTGCCCTGAACATGAAAGCCTGCTTCTTGGGAAAATCTGACGGGAAAGCACGTGAACGAGAACTGCTAGACGTGACCTTGGTGGCGGCCGTCACGGGGTTGACCTGTCCTAAACTCGTGCACGTCCGCATCAGACGTAGGGTTGTCCACGGCTGCTGAAGGCTCCGTGGAGGACGAACGTGCTTCAGATCTGACTTTCATACGAGTTACGGCCATTTTGATTGGTTCACCACTTGCGGAAGCAGTAGGCGAACTTTCCTTAATTACCTCAGGCTCACCGTCATTGGGAATTGGAGGCGTTCTCTCGCCGAATGGTGAACACTCACGTGTCGCGGGTTTCAGTTTCAGAGCACTTCTGCCCACTTCTTTGGAGACTTCCCCTGCATCCCTAGGCTCAACGGTCTCAACTCTCGTCTTCCCATGGAGTAGCTCAAACAGGTTCCAGAAATCATCGCGTTCGTAAGGTTTGAACACATGGTCCGAACAGGGGAAAATAATGTTAGTTTACTCAACTAAGTAAGACCTGGAAAGCCGCGCGGTTTATTGGCTGACAAACGTGATAACATCCAAATATTCACACCTTGGCAACTGATTGGCCTAACCCATAGTGTACTCCGAGTCGACTTTGCCAGTAATCGTCTTGACAGCTACCCTTTTACGCGTGCAGATTGTTCTCTCGCAGACGAGCTTTCATAAGCTGTCTGTCCGGCGAGAGTAACGCCGCAGCATGTCCTCTTGGATGGATGTATGTGCCCGGGACCTGTGGGAGATTACCAGGCCGTTGCGTGTTAAAGCCCACCCGGAACAAGCCTTTGTGTGGATATCGTACTGGTGGGTTCACATCCATAACCTAGGAACTGAGTCTCGTACGGATCAAGTGATCACTGCAGACCCACTGGTCTAACCCCGGGAATGGCCTTAAAACCACTCCCTAACCCCTCAAAACGATGGGAAAAGAGATTTTCTGTATGCAGCTATCCCATCTTAACCTTTACCATTTTCGTGATAGTTTCTTGGACGAAAATACTTAAGTGTGCTTTCGCGTGGACGATTTCAGTTGTCAAGATTCAAGACAAAATGTGATTAAAATAAAGGGTTCGAGGAACTGTTTTTTAATTAGATTGTCCATTTTACGCCTAAAACTTCTACTTTTAAGACTCAAGACATTTATAAAGATTAGTTTGTTCACAACAAAACAAGAACTTAAATATTTACTCTGTTTTATGAAATTGAAATGTTGTTATCACAGTTTTCGAAAAGGATGGTGAAAACTAGTAATTGTTAAAGAAAGGTTAGCACAAGCTTATATAGGATGAACTTGTATATTCGTCAGACACTGCTTTGCATCATGTAATGCATATTAAATGTTACGTTTTGCAACTTTATTGCACAAGGTCTGCCAATAAGTTTTAGGTGTAACGGTTAATACATAACTAATTGCAATGATAAATTTAACTTATCGTTTTGATTACAGATTGGTTTGGAGCAGTACAGGCGATGGTAATTTTCGGAGTTTTTGGAATACTTATATCTTTCTTTTTATTAATACTTTACATGTTTGTCAGCAAGTGCCAGAAAAATGGTGAACTTGGCTTTGCAGCGGGTATCATATGCATTGTGACGGGTAAGTTCATCTTTTTTTATCAGGCAATAGAATTTTCAGAATGACTCGTGATATTTTTAATCACTTTAATTTTACGTTCATATACAGATGTATAAAAAAGTAATGTAAGAAATATCTAGTAGCTATTTCTCGCTAATACTCGTCTTTTTAATAGTTAATTCTCTTATCTGCAAAAATAAGGAACCGCAGTTTATTAGAGAGTAAAAACATGAAAACAAGATTTCATTTCCGAATGCTTTGGTATCCCGTCTTCATTCTCAAATTGCATATAAATTATCTAGGTTTCTGAAACTGACAGGGGATAAATGCGGGTTCTTGATAATTTTGTCGAAATGCGCATATGCAAAAACAAAATAAAATTCACAGTAACTTTAGTATTTTGTTATCAGATTGATTAATCAGTGATCATTACTTGTTGCTGAAGTGTTTATTTATTTTAAATTTCAGACTTGCAGGATAAGTATTTCACTGATCAAAACTGAAAAGAAAAAAATATAATTTATTACTAGTATTTTTATATCGTCATCATTGACTACTTTCTTTCCTAGACCTAAAACCTTTGATTCAGTAGTAGTGTGGAAAGGCCACAGTTTTACCCAAGAAACTAGCTTTATAATTTTTTATTTCAGGAATACTTTATCTCATCGGATGCATTGTATTCGGTACACAATGGGACAAATTCTACAAAGATACTACGTTAAACGACTACGCATTAGAATATGGATTTGCCCTATCTATTGTAGCATTAGCGTTTGAAATATTGGCTGGAATACTTCTAATAGTTGAAACCAAGAGAGGCTGGACATCTTCATAGTAATCGTTCCATTTATTTTATGTTCAATATTATCATAACAACAATGCTGGCAAATTCAAAGCATTATTTGTTATTATTATTCATTTCTTAGTTTCCTTTTTTGCTTCGGTGTTGTATGTATGTTTTTGAAAACAATCTGAAGCACTTATTTAACTTGTCAGATTGTAAAGTTGCTTAATCCTGAAACAGTTGGTCACCTTGGTTTTAAAATTCTGACCACTGCTGACATTCCTATGGTAAAAAAAATGGTCATTTCTATTAAGAATGTTGTCATAACTACAAACAATACAAAATAATGAAGCTGAAGGTATTATTTTTTCGATGTAAAACTGCTTTGATCTGATTGGCTAGAAATGTAATGGGATTGGTCATAAATGATATAATGTGTATATAACGGTTGCAGTTTTAAAACGGCATTGTCTATTTATCTCGAATATATTTAACTTATTTTTGTTTAAATGTACACAGTGTATTAATTAAAATAAAAAAAATATTTCTATTTCCTATTTTTTTTCTTTTTTTTTTCCAAGTGCGATTTGAAAATGGGTAGTAAAGTTTTTTTTTCCTGCTGACCTTAATCAATGGCGGGGGTGTTAATGGTTTCGACTTGCATCTATATGCAAATAATGGAATCACCAACAAGTGAATGTGGAAAATCAAACACACAAATGAGAAAATCAATCTAAGTAAAGGGGAGAGGTACTAATTACGAACATATGGAGATGGTTTTTTTTTCCGTAATGAACTTTATTTACATAAATTTAAACATGGTTGTTATTTATATTAATTTAAACATGGTTGTTATAATATAAACAAGTTTCTATAAAATGAGACATATCAAATATTCTTGAAGATTTAATCCTACTGCTCCCCTCCAACTTCTATAAAGTCTTCTGGTTCCTTCCACATTTAAATAAACACTATCAACAAGGAACAGTTCTTCACTGGAAACGACCTGTCATGTGGACCCCCCCCCCAAAAAAAAAATCTTGTGGTAAAATTCCTAACAGTGGTAATCTTTTGATTCCACATGACAAAGACGCGGCCTAGGAAATATCTCATTAAGGACAACCTTCTCGACACCATCCAAAGTCTATAACTGAAAAATAAAGTGCCGAACACTTGCCTTGAACAACTCTGTTGAATCCTGTATCAATATCATTCCCCCAATCTGCAAGAGAACAATTTTTGGAGGATACAAGTTCACGATGCACACTTCTATCAACATCATCCAGGAAGGTATTTATATTTCCCCCACCGAGCCCCAAATATCTTACCCGTACACCTAACCCCAAAAGATTAAAATATGAAATCAAGGAAGGATCCCAATGTCTTAAAACCCTTGTAAAAAGCCTTTTAATATAGCTATGGCCTAGCACCGAAACCCGGGTAACCGTTTTTTTTTTTTTTTACAATTTACCTATGCAATTGATTGCTCTGTGATCTGAAAAAAAAATTATGAATAATATATAATATCTATATACATCTTCTATCAACACAGAAAATTAATACTAATCTAGATTAACACAAGTATTTAAAACTAGTAGATAGACTATTCAGTGTTATATTTGATGACAGTTTTATTCCTGGATCGTCATTTGTAAATTTGGGAAGTAAACCTTTGACCAATAAGGATATGTTATTTTTAAGCTTAGTTTCTATCCTTTTATTGAGTATTACTAAACAAAAATATCTTAATCTCGGATGACCTACATTTTACGCTTCAGTGACTTTGAATAAAATTCTACATTCAAGTTTATTTCTTTACTACTATTTATTGCAGTATCATGAAATTTCACTGTAAAATCCATCTCAATAACTAACAATTTACCTAGAATTGGGTGGCTATGACCTACATTTTACACTGGGATAAATTTAGTGAACTTGTGCATTTAAGTCCATATTTGAACAACTACATCTTAAAAGAAGGAATTTCCATAAAATTAATGGCTTTAATGAGTACAACCAAAATCATTGAAAATTAAGTGGCTTTAAACTATATTTTATGCTCGGGTGACTTGGAAAATTTTGCATTTTAGTCCATTTCTCAACATCTAAACATGATACCGAAATGATGTTGCAACAAATTAAATAATAACCTAGAGGAGAACTATACTAATCTAGTACAAGAAAGTGTCTTTGACCTACATTTTTCTTTTGTTTGAGCGGCGTTTGGTAAATATTGTGTTTAAGGTCAATTTCTCAACAACTACAAAACATTACTGTTATGTTCCATGAAATGAATCATCATGCTTATAAAACTGTACTTGGGATATATTTTTGTTTTTGTTCGATTTTTATGTTTTCTGTAGCATGATTTACCATATTAATATGAATTAATCAATCAATACTGTTTTCAATAAACAGAATTCAAAAGGTCAACATTTTTGTCATGCAGCGACAAAAGTCGTGGACAGCGAGACAAATGCATACAGTTGCAAAGTATGTGACGTAATATTTACATATTGCAGTATATCTTAAAAAACCTTTCATGTAGGATAATTGTCTTTGTTCCATGGTTAGATCAATTTCTACCTTGCAGACACAAAATCATGAGACCTTGACCCTGGTTCCATGGTTGATTGAACAGGTTCGATTTTTTGCAGAAAGCTCAGTTTCTCAATTACTTTTAGTGGTAGGGTAATGATATTTAAAATAGGTTGTTCTTTGGTAGAACATGACTGTTCTTCATTAACTCTGACCTCAATTTCATGGTCTAATGATCATGGTTAAATCTGACCTCAATTTCATGGTCTATTGACCATGGTTAAATTTTCTTATTAGATTAGTTTATCAAAAACAGTAAGTGGTAGGGCATTGACATTTGTTATGTAGGTTGCTCTTTAGTAGTAGTATATGATAGTCTGTCATTTGACTTTGACCTCAATTTTATGGTCTAGTGAACAAGGTTAAGTTTTCTGAGTAGGTCAGTTTCTCGATAACTGTAAGTGGTACTGCAATGATATGTGGTATAAATATATATTTTTTGCACTAAGTATTTATTACTGGGGAGGACTCAACTGAGGACAATTTAGATTTTACAGCTTATAAATATATTTTGTCAGGATAATGAAATTTAATTATTTTTATGATAATGGTATTTTTGCTGATATTACTTTACAATATCATATCCTCAAATGTGTCCCAATATACTGTTTCTGTCAGGTTCGGTGCAGAAGATTGCTCGTTCTCTGAGTTTGTATTATAGTCTTATTCTGACAAGGTGTCAATATCATTGTCAACATCAAAGTTAGATGCGGAACCTGGTTGAGTACATGTCAAATTGACACAGTTTGTACATTTACACCCAGGGCCACAAGACTTGGCACTTTTTCTACAACTACGCCTGCACATCCACTTTTACATGACAGCCTTTTGTATACCACTGAATGGTATATTTTACCTTCTGTCCATTAAGATCTGTGTCCCAAGTAACTGTTTACTGTCAGTCACGGTCCACCCGTGTAAAGTAATAGAAGCTAAAGACATTTTGTAGTTTGCTTCCAATGTAGTTTAAAGAGTCTCTGCATTAGGAAGCATTTCATCCTCTGAAACCATTCTTTCCCAGATCTTGAACATATTAATCATTATCATAATAGACTGGTCATTGTCTCCTGATTAAACAGATGTGTAAAGTTCCTCTACAGATGAAAAGTTTTTGAAAGCTGATCTGTGTTTTGAACAATACACACACAAATCAAGTTCCTCTACAGATGAAAAGTTTTTGAAAGCTGATCTGTGTTTTGAAAAATACACAAACAAATCAAGCTTATAAAAAGCAAACAACCCTGACTTTTCCACAATGCTTGAGTTTGAAACTTGAAGAGTGCATTGTGTCTAGAACAGTTTATGCAAGTTTCCCCCCCCCCCATATCCACGGAAATAAGATACAAAACCACACCATTTGACAATATAAAGCATTTAGAAGCACTCTTCTACATTTATAAGTCCTTGCATCCGCAGATCAGTTGAAATCAGGAGAGCAAACTCCTGCATGTCAATAAACTGATGTTCTATTGCAGAATCTTTACACTGAAGGAAAACAGACTTGTCCGGAAAGTGATTCACTAAGGCAGCCCAATACAAAGTGCGTCAGAATCTGGACTATATATTACTATTCTTTGGGACTGTGTTGTCAGGGAATGACACCAAACTCGTGTATCGACTTCCTCATCATTACGTTCAACAAACCCAGCAACAACATGTGACCCAAGAGCTATATCATTATTCTTTTCACCGAAGTCACAAAAACACTCTTGTTTGGCAAACTTTCGAAGCGCCAGATGTAGTAATTGGTATGACAAAAAGTTAACCAATTTTCTCTTCTGTTTCCGAACTGGCAAAACATTTCTCCAACAACTGGGTAGCAAGGTGTCTGCGATAATGGAGTAAAAAATAACCGTATGTTGTGAGTCATCTCGTCTTGACCGTTCAATGTCTGCTTGGGTCATCAAATACTACATGAATCTCTGAGGCATTAAACTGAAATAGGAAAAATGAAAGGATATGGAGTGAATGTACATGTGACAAAAACGCACAAGATACATAGAAAACTCCAGTTTATCAAGGACAAGGCTTTTATTCATTTCTACATCTTGATGTCGCCTGAAGGTCTTCAACTAGAGGTGAACAATATTCACCCCCTCAAGCGAGATCAAGAGGGCCCCTAGCGTGCACTTAATCGGTATTCTTGACAAAAATCATATCAAGGTCACTCCCTTGCTCCCCACCCGCAATGGAGTGTCAACTTGGGCGATGCTCTGGGTTATCCAGCTGAAAGCACCAGGGTTACAAGAAGAGAATAAAAATGTTGAGCAACATCGATCGCAACTAAAATATGTCATTGAAGCAACACATGTCGGGAGCGGTCAATGAGAAAAAA
>MJUU01071059.1:0-49419 GCA_002080025.1 Modiolus philippinarum
CGTCGGATTGAAAATTTTTCAGCATTTTTGTAAATCCTTCTATAAAACTTAAAGAGAATAAATCTCTAAAATGATTTACAGTCATTTTATAGTTAGCTTGACCAGTGTGGCTGGCAGACATAAAGTCAGTCTACAACTTTAACTGCTGGACTAATAATTGGTCTTCATCACCTTTTGTGAACTAATTTGTATCTTTAGAAATGCATTTAGTAACAGATCATGTAACACATAATTAGTTTGTTTGGTCATATAATCCCTAACACCTTCTTTGAGATTCATCTAGTAGCACCTGATTTTGTCAATTAATCTGTTTGTTTAGTTTTAAATCCAGTTTCATGTGATAATTAATCTTGACACCTTTACAGCTTGTCAATGCTTTAAGGAACAAGTTTTTTAAAATTTGTTTTGTAAAAGGCAATCAATGTTGATTGGGATTTGTAGCCAAACAGGGAGATTTTGTGCTTTATGAAGTGTTACTAAATAAATTTCTAAAGGTTAAACAAGATGACAAAAGATAATAATTGTTAATTATCAGTCGAGCAGGCAGTTTTGCAGTGATTCAAACAGACTTCTAATTAGTCTGGTCAATGTAACTATAAAATGACTGTAATTGAAAAACTTTATCAGCTAAATTAGCATTGTCCTACTTGATTTGCATGTTGACCTCATCTGAGAAACAAATGCAGGTTTAATAAAAGAGGACTATACTAGCAAGTACAGATTTACCATAAACGTTGTTGACAACATCGTCGGTCTCCACAAATACTGATAGACCATTAGCGTTGCTAACGATATCGAGAAGATTTAGACGATATCGTCATATCGACAAGTATAGATCAAACATAAGCGTTGTTATCTATGGCTTTTCGATATCGATACGATGTTAACGATATGGACAAGGAAATGCAGCTCTACTTTTTACGTTGTTGACGATATCGTTACCGCTTTCGTAAGAATTTTCGATCTACACATAATTGCACCTTGACTATTAGCAATAACGAAATTAATGATATCGTCAAACAAGTACAGTTGGAAAGTTAGTGAGAACAGAACCGTCAGTTTAAAACGAACAATCCAAGGATACCTGCATCATTGGAAAAACAAAGAAGCAAAGACATAACATGAGTACTGCACAGAAAAGAAAAAAAAACACATGCACAAAAATGAACAACACGGACCCAATAAAAACCATGGTAGAGATCAGAAGCACCGGTAGAGTAAGCATCTCTTGCTTCTTTTAAGACGACTGCCATTTTGAACATGCCAATTCCGGTAGTAAATTCAAATCCGGTAAACGAAAAACAAACTTCAGTTGTACAGAGAAAGATCTGCTGTCATCTGGGAAACAGATAACCCATAACGGTCAACAAAAATGTGATGTCGACCGTAAAAATTCCGTAGTGATGACTTCAAGTTATGGGTAACATAACCTTGCTTGAGTAGCCTATTTTATCAAGGTCACTATGTCGACCACACCACAGGCCCTTGAGTAGAGAATACGTTGGAAGATGTAAACTCCATATGCTGACGCTTGAAATGTTGCTACAAAGAAAGGGAAGCTGATTATTGGAAAAGCGAAGTCCCATCGTTTGTCTTAGTAAGAGATGTTGTTTCTATATCTTGATGGAATTGTCGATATCGACAAAGAAATACAATTTTGATTCAATTATAGTAAATGGCGTTGTCGCTACGATATCGTTATGGCCTTGACATTATCGTCGATATCGACAAATACAGATTGAACGTAAGCATTTGTTCTCATATCTTAACGATATAGTATACGATGATGTCGATATCGTCGATATTCCGGAACAAATGTAACTTTAACACTAGTACTGTTGACCATACCATACACATATTGACAATATCGTCGTTATCGACACACTACAACATATTCGGCATTGGCGTTGTTGACGATATCCTCACGATATCGTAACGATGTTGACAATATCGTCTAGTCAATGCTCAAGAGCAAGTGCAGCTCTTCCATTTACGTTGTTGACGGTATCGTTATTCTTGACAAACATGTGCAGCTCCATCTTATAGTGAACTTTGCAATTAGTAACCTTAGAATGTTGTCGTCGATAACGAAATTGCATCGAGTCTTTGACATACTTCCCAATGAAGATGAAGAACAACAATGAAAGCGTTGTTCCATTTGCTTAATCGTATTGTGTATTTAAAGGGATTTTGTCCCATATGTATTTACTTGATATCCCTTTTATTTGCTACCAAAATGTGACAACTATACTCTTGGTCATAAATATGGAATATTTTTGTTGAGAATGTCTGAGATATTTCAGAGCTGTTTGCTTTTTAAAAATTCAAGTTATCCTTTCAAGATCGCTGAAATTATCACTTAAATCATTCTTGTACACGATGGGCATCAAAAATTACATTTGTACACCAAGACAATCTAATTAAAATTAGATCTACAAATTGTTCCCTATAGTCACTGCATGTTAGATCTAACAACATCCCATTTTACTTTCTGTTACGATGATTCATTCGAAATCCTCGGCTTTTATCATAAAGTTTGATGTCATCATGAAGACTGGCTTCTGATTGGTTGATGTCAAAGGTCACAGAACAGAAAGTAAAATGGATGTTGTTAGATCTACCATGCAGTGACTATAGGGAACAATTTGTAGATCTAATTTTAATTAGATTGTACACCAAGAGTATATATTATCAGTAGGAAAATCAAACTAACTGCACACCAGTTCTGTTTTTCATTGTAGCATTCTTTTCCTTTTGCTTTTGAAAAAAATGTAGATATATAACATGATACATCATTTTTTTTGAAAAGGCAAAGGTCTTCTGAATGATACATTTGATTCGTGATTTTAGTTAATTACGAGGAAGCGTGGTAAAAGGTGTTTTGAGAAAATATATTTGAGAAAATGTAATTCATTTCAGATTTTCAAATAAATCTTTGTAATTTTTTAGTGTTCAAAATTGGTTTATATCATAAATAGTCTCACAGTATGTTTCATGTCTGTCTTTTACTGCAGAAAAAAATCTAAATTAGTTTCATAGACAATTCATTAGTAGAACAAGATGAAAATCCAGCAATTCACCTTTAATTTTCCTTGTATAGATTTTGTGTAATTTAGTTATCAAATACAGGAAAGACTTGTCTTGATTCTTATTCTTAGTTTGAATATTAAAGGAAGGACATCAGATCTGAAAAAATGAAACTCTTTCGATGCAGCATACCTGGAGTATTGTGATCAGTGAGGCGTTTTGATAATGTGCATGACAAACAAAAACAATATAATAAGAAGCTTTGCCTGCACAACAACATATGTATAATGTTAAAAAAGGCACTTACATGCTCCAATTTCTCCAAACCAACACTAGGGTCGATTTGTAACACATCTACGAAGATCAAACAAACAATTCGAAAAAATGGAGGCACAATTACATCAACATGAACACGGAATTAAAAAAGGTTATAAATACATTTTAGTTTTACAATTCATGGGGCTGTCAAATCAGCACGGATGATAAACATAAAAGTAGGATCCAAAAGATCTGTTTTTGTTTTTCCTGTCATTTGTCTAATACTCATTTTCAATCATTCTATCATTTTACAGATATAATATACACTTTATTTGACAGTATTTATTTCAGAAATAATTAACAGTAGCCATCTATTTATATTATTTTTACCACGGGATGGCACTTTATTGCGAATATTTCACCCCGAGCGACCAGCGAGGGGTAAAATATCACCATAAAGTGCAAGCCCGTGGTATAAATATAAATATATGGCTACTGTTAATTATCTCGATTCTAATAGGACACTCACAAAGTTTCCATTAGGAGAATTCGACCCAGTACACATGGATGAAACGCCATTTTACTCCGTAAGTTGGTCTGTGACGTTGCAAAAACTGATGTAAAACTATTTTTGACGTTATCGAAAGTATCGTCATTTGCTTATGAAGTTACTCGTAAGTATATATTATTTTTAAAACGGGTTTGGATACAAAGCTTTTGAAGGCCGTCATATTAGAATTTATTATAAATTCATTTTATACGCCAGTCTCTTGTTTTATCCATTCTCGGAAGTAGCTTATCCTGGTGTATACGCTTGGATATTTTAAGCAATTGTTAATACCCCACGAAGTCACTCCAGCAAGATATTTGTTACCACCTGGTTCACAAGTCATTGGTCCACCACTGTCGCCCTGTAAAGATAATATTAATTAATATGTGTAGCCATATTAAACAGGAAGAAATGTATTGAAATTTGCATTTAAACACAGGAGCCGTCTGATGCACTTTCAACATAATCATTACTTGTTTGGGTTTTATTATGATTACTTGATAGGGTGGTATTATGATTACTCGATTGGGTGGTAGTAATGCTCGTTTAAAGCTATTATGTAATCGACCTCCGTAATAAGGATATAGACCAGTCTCTAATTGATCTGTAACAATGCTTACAGTTGATATTTTTACATTTGTAAGCGGTACTTACGTTATAGTCAAACAAAAATATCGCATTGAATAAATACAGATAAATACACGGTTGTGCTGGCCTATTTATCATCCCTCAAGCCATATTTTGGCACGAGAAGAAGTCCGTAGCCAATATGGGTAGAGGGTTGACAACTAGGCCAATATGGAAATGCTCATGTATTAAAATATTTATTACATGCAACATTTTCATTACATATTTACATAACCGGGAAGTAAGAGAACATCAACATCAGACTATTTTAGCTGCCGAAGAAAGCCTACACTGAACGTCAAATTCGACTTCAGCCAAATTGTTCATAGACTTGCTCAGAATGCTCATTGGTTATTTTTTTTTTTAATTACACACATGGTTTAAGATGCAATCAACAGGACTTGTCACCAACTATAAAAACGAACGAGAGATTCGCCGACTAATAGTGTCACTGGTACCACTGGCCTAGGTAAAAGAAATGTGGTTTTATACATTGGAAGACACGGAGAACTTTGACTCAACAGCCACCATCACGTCATTTCCTGACTAAATGACAACATACTGGGCAGAAGGAAACAGAAAGGTGTGGAAGCACTACCACATTGAAGGACGAATAACAACCAACCACCATTAGGGATGGCATAGCAGTTTGAAGATGATTCAGGTACCACATCCAAACATCTACAAGTTACTCGACAACTTGAAATAGGAATAGGCAGCCATCAAAGTGACTTTTTTCTCAATACTGACCCGGAGGAGTACATAAACCATGAGACGAATGTATATACAAATTGGACTTCAGCAACCCTAACACCAACTACTTCACAAAAAATTATGTATAATTCAGTATGATGACACTGCCTTATAATGTGGAAGTACTTTTATTCGTGGACATCAATTTTCGTTGTTTTCATGAAAATCGCTAATTCGTGGGTACTTTAATTCGTGGTTTCAAAGTCCGTACATTAAGACTCTATGGAAAAAATTCATTTCGTTGGGAACTTAATTTCGTGGTTTAAGCCAACCACGAAATCCACGAAAATTGGAACCCCACGAACAATAGTACTTTCACAGTATTTTACCTTTGTTTACAATAAAAGCGTTGTACCATTGTTTGTTTTGACCAAGTATCTGTAGGGACTTTCTCACATGTGCATTTACTCCATATCCTTTAATTTATTATGTTACATTTGGACGGATGAGATAATAAAGAGTTATAATATTACATCTATATATGATTATGCATGTGTTACATCATTTTACTTTGTGCTGCAGTATGACAATTTTAATGACAAAATTTTATTTTTACATTAATAGTGTTATGATAATGCCTTATGCATTAGAAAACAAGAGCTGTCGCCGAATGGCAACCAAATATACCCCTGCTCATTGAACCCTGGATCGATATGGTAAATGCAAATTTAAGTTGGTGTGGACACAATACAGGTGTGGACACAGTACAAGTATTGACACAATACAAGTATGGACACAATGATATAATCTTCAAGAAAAAACTTTTCACAAGGATTCCAATAAAATACTCTGTCTAAATCAGACAAATATGAAATTCACCTTTTTTTAGCCTATTTGACATTTTACACAAAAATCATAAGCATTAGAGAAATTTCATCACAACACTTTGAAAACAACTTTTCAAGAGGATTACAATGACAAAAGTGTGTCTCTCCAACAGTTTGACTTCACAATATCTATGCTTAAAAATTTTTCTTGGGAAAAAAGATAATTGCTGGAGAAATCAACGACAGTCAAAGTCGAATTTTCTCCCCTTCCTGATTTCAACAATAATCATATTCCTTCATGCCCATCTACATATAGTGTTCTTCCTTTGTGTAAAATTTCATCAAAATCCTTCAAGTGGTTTTAGAGAAGTTGCGCTTACGAGGTAACCCATAGATAGGGAATCAACGAAAAGTCAAAGTCAAATTATCTCCCCTTCCTGGTTTCGGACAATAATTATATTCCTTCATGCGCATCTCCATGTAGTGTCCTTCCTTTCTGTAAAGTTTCATCAAAATCCTTCAAGTGGTTTAAGAAGAGTTGCGCTTACGAGGTAACCCATACATAGGGAATCAACGAAAAGTCAAAGTCGAATTATCTCCCCTTCCTGGTTTTGGACAATAATTATATTCCTTCATGTACATCTCCATATAGTGTCCTTCCTTTGTGTAAAATTTCATCAAAATCCTTCAAGTGGTTTAAGAGGAGTTGCGCTTACGAGAAGCGTGGACGGACGGACAGACGGACGGACAGACAGACAGACAGGGTGATTCCTATATACGTTTGCGGGGGGTATAAAAATGACCATTGGAAACTAGACGGAAAATAAAACTTGATGGTCTTTCAAGAAGCTGAAAGAAAAACAACATTCATGCGACAGGGTTGAACAGTATCAGGAAAATGAAAAAGGTTTTTTGTTCATGGAACTGTCGTTGTTTTTTTTTCACCCGCATTAGACAGTTATGCGCATGTCAAGCATTCTATTGATGTTCAACTTCTTAGCAATGTATTCCATTGTTCACACTCTGTTTATGTTCGACAAAGCAATTAGCCAATCTTTGACAAATCTCTCCCAGATAGATCATCTTACAGCGTTTTTGATCAATACCATAACATACATTTACAGTAGTGCACGAGAAGCAATTTTTTAGTTCCAAAGCATCGTCTATTTCCCTTGCACTGAAAGTTCCATGAGTAGCACTTTTCGCAAGCGCTAGTAATAAAGTGTTGTTTTATGCTTTTACCCTTTCTGAAAGTCGCATAAGGAAGCGAATCCAGGGAAACTGCAGACACGTCTTGAACATTGGATTTTTAGTTTCGAATCAAAATGTTTTTGATATCATCGTAATGAGTATGACATGTCAGAGCAAAGACATATAATTAAAGAGATTGGCAACTTGACGAATTCTCTGGAAATTACGCCGCCATCGAGACTTTGATAAAACTTCCACTTCACAAACAAACATCGCTAATATTTCGATAATGTAAGAAAATATCATAATATAACTAGTCAAACACAACCAATATGGTAAAATACTTTCCAGTTTTTATAAATAGGAAGTTGTAATCACGGAAATAAAAGAGGAGTTTAAAAAAAACAAGGCACATCACGATCAGTCTCCGCTTTAATGTCAATATCTCTTTTATTAATCAATATTTTGCAATTAAAATTTTCGAAACACAACTATAAAATAATTAAGGAAAACAATTCAGTTTTCGGTTTAGAAATATGTCGTTTAAATGTCGTTAATGAACTTCCAAATGATTTGGTTTGATCTGCACTGATGAGACATAAGTTGTCGAAATGCGCATATGCAGAAAATAAATTTACAGTAACTTCGGTATTTTGTTAGTTATTAAATTGAAAGAAGTTTAAGAAGTTCTAACGCGGCCGTACCATGTTTGTATTGTGATTAATATGGGGTGATGGCAGAGTTGCCAATCTCTATTTATATGTCTCTGGTCAGAGCTATCGTTATGAGAGTGGTATGTCAGAGCCAACGGGACACGATCGTCGGTATTACTCACTCTCTATCTTCTCTCAAGAATAAACTATTATTTGTCGGCAACTTTAATAGATAATACCGACAGGACAACGAAAATAACATTCGAACAATTAACCAGAGGCTCCCAGGAGCCTGTATCGCTCATAGGAGAAGATTGAAATTGTTGACGGACGGACAGTCGGATGCAAAGTGGTGTTAGAAGCTTACATGGCCTGTTAGGCCAGGTGAGCTAAAAAGGGTAAGTACAATATTTATTGTAAACATAATTATAGTCAGTGAAAAGACATTTTAAGAACTCATGGATCTAGGTGAGAAAAAAAAATCAATTTTGATGACAATTTTGAATTTTACAAAATCGACTTTGTTTAGAATTTTTCAAGTGGTTAGGCGTTACCAAACATTATTATATAGATAGCGGTGAAAGATTGAGATTTCCCAGTGAAAGAAAAGTGATAATTAACTGTGAAATTATTTTCCATAATTTCACTCTAGGAAGTGACGTCACAATAGACGTTGTCAACGTCGTTGTTAAGTAAACGTCTCAGCGGATTAACATTGAAAACGTAGTTCATGCAATAAATCTTAAAATAACAACGAAATATCACAGAAGAAGATCTATATAATAAAAACAATAACTAATCCTAGATTCTGATAATCGAAAATATTCAACTCATGATCGAAAAACGCTGTAATTCACTCATGCGCTTCGCGCATTCGTGAATTACTGCGTTATTCGATCATTCGTTGAATATTTTGCGATAATCAGAATCTCGCATTAGTTATAGTATAAATATCGAGTACGTTGTTATATGGATATGTAGTGTATGGTCGTGTAGTTTTTGTTGTGTGAATGGAGAGTGAGCTATGTCCCTTTTACCGTATTTTGTAAGTGTGATGTGACGTCATCTTTGTCTGGATAAATGTTTTAATGGAATCTGATGTGTTTTTGTTTGTCGGCCTTAAATCCTTAACATCAGGCCTCAAGAAGCCGTTCCCCAGGCCGTAACATGGTGGAGAACTTAAAATGATCCCTGTTTAATTCTTTGGAATAACTTTTGGAAGGACAATTCTACGTATTTTGGATATTTCGGACTTTGAAAATTGTGAACCATATGTGTGCCGATTGAAAAAAATGAAGATGTCAACCATTCAACTATATTTCAATTTCGGAACTTTGGGTATGTCATTAATGGAATTATTCAATGGAAAATTTATTTCATCAACCTGCCAGACCATGTCTCGTCAATGTCTTGTGTATTCTCTACGTGATTCGGTATTGGATGTTGTGTGATTGGATTTAAATTTGTGAGACGCACGTGTTTGTAATACTTGTAAACTTTTTAATATAATTTTGGATTATTGATCGATTAACTGTACCCGTTGTATGACAATATGAAGACATCATTTGAATTGACGAATGTACTGTTTTATTGTATATATCGCCGACTCTGAAGTTGCCGATACCCGGATTTTTGTTATTTAAGAGTTTGAATGCTAGAACTGATTGAAATATGTATTTTAATATGTATTTTATGAGATCCCGTTGCAGAAATATTTTTCTGACCGTTTTAGTAATATTTTCGTGTTTACTGTTTATTCGCATGTGAGGTTTTCCTCATTTGTACATCCGTTATTAGTAATATTTATGTTTGTCAAAATTTGCAGAAATTTAGTATTTTCCTGACCGTTTATTGCATGTCGTTTCATGATCGTCCCGTCGTAAATTATTTGATACAACGTTTTGGTGATGATTGCATCGCCACGCTTTGAAATTTATTGAACAATATGTTTTGGACCTGATATTTATATTTAAATGGATATTGCTTCATATGCACGTGTATGTGTGATGATTGCTTCTGCATATTCACCTCTACACGGGTGATGATTGTTGCATTTCCATTCTCGTGTTCTATTATTTTGGAGATCATTATATGCACGTGAATGTGTGATGATTGCTTAGAGTACTGCATGTGCACCTCTACACGCGTGATGATTGATGTATTTCCATGTACATATTTCAGGATTTGGATTCAAATTTAACATTATTTTTTGGACAAATTTTCAGTATATGACATTTTGTTTTATTAATTATATGTCCACTGAATGTCAGTTAGTTGCGTCAGGAGCAGTGAGATATGTTCCAGAAACAAAACCTAGTATTGTAAGAGTTTGAAGGTCTCTGCTGGTCTTATCGAGAATACAGCTATGACGTTTTGCTAGTATTTGCCATGATTTGAGTAAATGCATCGATGTGGAATATGCTGGACTGTGAATTGATACTAGAGTCCTTAGTCTGGAGTGGCTTGTAATTTATATAAAAGTGTCAAAAACCAACGACCATTTTAAAAATTTGAGAAATTTTGTTTTTTGGGGGCGGGATGTTATATGTATATGTAGTGTATGGTCGTGTAGTTTTTGTTGTGTGAATGGAGAGTGAGCAATGTCCCCTTTCCCGTATTTTGTAAGTGTGATGTGACGTCATCTTTGTCTGGATAAATGTTTTAATGGAATCTGATGTGTTTTTGTTTGTCGGCCTTAAATCCTTAACATCAGGCCTCAAGAAGCCGTTCCCCAGGCCGTAACAACGTGAAAGGTAATAAAATTGAAAAAAAAGATGAAAAGAACTTTATCGAAATTATAAAAAAGGGAAAAGAGTAAATATGACATGAGACCGCTTATACTGTATCATAACAATTCACAAGACACCAAACCAGCAGGAGAAAATCGGGATTATTGGGACGTTTTTAACACAAAACAAAGACAAGAAATAAAACACCTACTATACCACCGCGGCTTTACAAAACAAACAAGAACCGGCTCAAAAATATCAGATAATATTCGTGAAGATAGCACGCACTTGTAGGGAAACGTAGCTACAAGAGTGTATAATGCAAAAGGGCAGTTTAGACCTAATGGGTTTTTTTTCAATTTTGTTGCAAAATTGGTGCATATAGTGTATCGATAAGCTTTCGGAATTTTGATTTTGATTGTTAAATTTTGTGAAAATGTGAGAGACTCATATTTTTTTTAATTCTAGCATATAATCTTTATCATTGACAACGTTGGGTAAAAACTTATTTCTGCACACTTCAAAAATGTAATTTCAATTTTGGTAAATATCCTGATAGTCTCATATGCAACTTATTTTTCGGAATACTTTTGGATTATGGCTTTACATATTGTTTTATATTAATGCTGCTGATGAGAAGTTACTCTTGAAACACGTGTATAGCATAACGAAATTTACCATTTAGTATGCAACTTGGGAATTTATTGTATTTTCCCTTATTGGGTTTCAAAATATTTGATTCCATTTATGGATGAATTTCCTGGAAAACTCGAAGGCCACTTATTTTTTTTTCTTATTCTACATAAGAATAATTTATCCTTCAATCTCTTTTCTGAAAAAGTGTCTATCGATGATTTGATATTAAACATTCGCTCGGGGTCTTTAACAAATGTTTTGTGTCAAATAGGGGGTGCAGGTTTTACTGCCTTTTCAGACAGACATTACACTAGTTTCATTTTATCGGAACCACTGCTTATACAAAGCACATGTCAAAATAATTATTTTAAGAAAATGTAAATTTCTGATGGGCGGAATTCTGTATTAAGAAACATCACCATTAAAATTATATCACTTACTATTTCTACTACCACTACAAAAAGTACCTCTTTTAAAAAAGAATTCCCATATGTCGATATCAATGTCTGCCACAATTGTTTGAAATAATTAAAACAATAATTTTCAAAGGACTTGACAAACGAAATATACATTGCAATCGATCCTTTTAATCTTTTAAAAAGGTAGATTACCTTCAATTGTTCAAATGCATGGATTTCAAACTGTGTAATGCAATGAAAACTTAATTCCATTGACTTCGAGTCGACTGGGAAAGATTGTGCAATGAAAACTTCATCCAATCGACTAATGTTTATTCTGGAGGATGAAAATCTTATAGTCTGATGAAAATTACATCAATGACAGGCCATGAGATGTGGTTTGATTAGAGAGACATTGAAATCTAGTTTGTGCAATTATCTTGTTATTTGAGCTGTTGGTTTATAACCTGGTTGGAAGTATAACAAGATTATCGCAACAGACAAATTATGATATCGTATTAGCCCTCAATCAATGTCAGGCCTTAAGCTACGCTTTCTGAGTTGATACGGGAATCTTGGACTACTATCAGGGTGGGTTTATAAAATGAAAGGTAATTATCCATAAATATGGTTAAGGGGCTAGAAATTCCACCCTTTCAATGTAATTTATCATTGTCAGAATTAATGGACGGGACATCATCAAAGGGACTTCTGGTATATATTCAATTCATCTTGAGTAAAGATCATCAGTGTCTTCGGTAATAAAGTCGAAATAAACTTATTTTATCCTAAATTTAAATAAGCAATAAAGGGATATGGAGTAAATGCACATTAGACAAAGTCATCCCATCAATCTGTAACTGAATATATGTCTATTAAAGAAGGGAGCTTTCTACCGACATTCGTCAGAAACTTGCAAACTTTCAAAAAAAATAATGAAGCGTTTTTCAGGGCATATGGACAGAAAGTTCCAATATAATTGCGAAGAAAAGAGAACCGAAAACACCAATAATGGCCGAAAACCACAATTACATGTCACAATTCACCTGGAAACTATACATGGAAAACATCAATAAAAAGATAAACGACAAACGTAAATAACGATAGCAACTCGGGATAGCCGGTTTTGGTACCAGCACTAGCAAAAGCCAGCGGTTAGGTTAATGAAATAAAAGAGACAACAGGAAACACCTACAATGGCTGAAAATTATAATCACATGCCACAATATGCACGGGAAGAACACAGAAAAAACACAAATAAAACAAAAGACAAACATAAACAACGATAGGAACTCGGGACAGCCGGACTTGGCACCGGCACTAGCAAAAGCCAGTGGTAGGGTTTAACCGGTTTATGGGTACCCAAACCTTCCCTTTATTTGACCCGTTTCCCTATAGTATAGTAAACATACGAATAAAACCCAATACAGGTAGACTACTAACTCCATGACTATAACCTTGAAAGGAGAGAATATGACAAAGCGTAATTTTGAAAGATGGGTCAAGGGGTGCTCGCCGCTGATCTGTCGGTTTAAACCGGTTTGTGGGTACCAAAACCTACCCTTTAACTATACTGTTTCCCTATAGTATGACAAATAAACATAAAAACATTTTAAGCGACTTAAAATTCCCATATCGTGTTTGATATGGAGTTCTAATCATAAAAGAGTTATAATTTCAAGCGGTATAACGTACAAGACATGCTTTCGAAGATTCGGACAAAACAGGTCAACAAATCGTACATACGGACACTTTTTAATGTAAACATGAACAATTTTGTCATTTTCACACCGGAAGAAGTAGGAGATTTACATTATTTAACAATAAAACGTTAATTGTGATGCGTGCATTCGAAAAGTATTATAATTTGCTTCCAATCCTCGTTGTTTCTGTTTAAATTGGTTCGGTACTTTTTTAGATAACCTCGTCGAAAGTTGACGATGAAAAAGGTTGATCAAAGGTTATCCAACTTTGATAAATTATATTTTCAGAATCACTCATGCTAAAATATTGTAAAGGTTACATGCCCAGCAGAATCCATGTACAAACTTTTACAACACATAAGCAGGTACTCATATTAAACTCTATTCGAATTATGAAGGTACAAGCAATTATGCGAAGACGAGGAACGGTACAGGTCATTTTTCGAAGGATGCAATCAGTGTTTATTGAAAGGTACCAAAGGAATTTATTTGATATTTCATAAAATGATAGATTGTAGAGGAAGCGAGACCCGAGTTAACAACGAACAATCCAAGAGCATTTGCAACATCGGTAAAACAGGAACAAAGACCTAAACGAGCACGGCACTGAAAAGAAAAATCCCTAAAGCGCGGATATTTAGTGATTAAATATCATCTATATAACAGAAGCTGAAAGTAAAGGACTGGGCCAGTTTTGTATCTTTATTTTTAAATTCAGTCTCATATGAGTAGAGGAATAGTTCGGCCAAAAGAGGCACACAGTTTGTGCCAATTGGAATTCCGCTGATTCATGAAAAGGGCTAAGAGATAAATTTGAAGTTCACATAAAAAAATAGTATGGTAAATCCAAATCGGACGTCAATTGCACAAACTAATTCCTATGATAGCAGTCCGACTGTATCAAGGCTTTAATAAAAAAAAAAACTTCATGATGAGGCTTTACAACAAGGTAAAGAAGATAGGTAAATACAAAACATTTTTAAGAATAATGTTTCGAAATGATTTAACCGAACTATACAAGTGTTTGAACATTAAAACATACAGAACAAACTAAAAAACTAATAACAGAGATTATGATCTTCTTTTTTAGCTCATCTGGCTAATTCCAGTTTGTCAACTGCAATTGTCCCGACTTGGTGCAGGCATTTCAAAAGAATTGGTGGGTAAAACCGGTTTTATGTCATACCAGCCCTCCTTTCAATTGCAGTAGTGTATGGTAGCAACTCAACAGCAATTGCCATTGACGGGTCGTTAACAGTAAAAAGAAATGACCATCCCACCACTAAGTAAAAAAAAAAAATTGAATCAGTGTTTCAACCGAAACTTCAATTTTATCCACAGGGGGCTGATATCTATTCAAGAACTTTTGAATGATCGTATGAAACGGACTTTTTTGAAGCCTTGATTAATAAGGATAGGCTGGAATTTAACTGTTCATGTTAGTGAAATTAATAATTTTGAAATTTTTCGTTGTAAATTTTAGTATTGAGATGACCATTTTCTTTAAAATACGAGATGTAAGTCCAAAAAAGATTTAGATCTAGTGGTTTCTCTCGTTTCCTTTATCTCTAGTTTTAGCGGATATATATTAATATAATGGGGTCCATTAAGCAAAAGATGCGTTATTGGTGGAAAGAACATAAACAATGTATCTATAAGTGAGATTGAAGGCTCTAGCATCTTTTATTTCATGATCTTTTCCGAGTCCCTGAAGAAATTCAGTCTCATAAGAATATAAAAGCAAGTATGCGATTAAAGGAGCACAAGTATTGCCAACTGGTATGTCAACTTGCTATTAATATATATAGCAAATTTAAATTATTAATTCAGTCGTAATAGTGCGTTGATCTTCGATAAAATTGTTGAATTTTACAGAAGGGATAGGATATCCCATTTCTTCAAATAGCTATGGCCCCCGAGGGAACCCCGGGGTATTGAAATAGGACCTAGTATCTCCGGCTTGCGGGGTATGACCCCTCCTAAACGGGGCTGACCCCGGGATATAGAAAAAGGACCCATTCCGTGGTTGTGTGGGATTTATAAATACACAACGCATCTTTCGGATGGGATGAAAACTCAGGTTCACGTGTTGGAAAAATTGCCACGCTTCCTGCACGTTAAAGAACCCTTGTAGCAAACTCTTATTGAGTTGTCCGTAGGTGATCGGCTACAAAGCTTAATTCCCCGCCCCTTTCGATTTCACCCTACTTTTCCAGTGGCAGTCAGAATTTCCCGTCCCATGACCCTTGCCATACCCCAAAGTGATTATTTGTTAACAAACTTCTCGTCTCGATATAGCTAAAATATTGTTCAGTAGACGTTAAACAATATTCAATCAATCAATCAATCAAATAGTTATGGTAGATTGAAAAGGGGATATTTCATATTTCATTTGCCGTCCATTTTGAAATGCTCTTTATGGACCTTTATGTTTAAACCCGTGAATAGGTCGGTAACATCATACCTCAATTTCGATTCCTTTCCTAAAAGACGGTATTTCAGTTACATGTAGTTGCATTGTTGTACAGATGGTGGTGAAAAATTGATATATCCTTGATTTCTATCCAGTTTTCACATTTCCCGACCGGTGTTGGAAAAAAAAATTTCTCTCAATTTAACCATTAGTTAGAGAACAAGTCACGCCAAATTTATTCGGAATGTAATTCTCTTTGTAGGACTTCAAATGTGCTTCTGCGTTTTGTTAATAACCCTTATGACAAGATGACTATAAAAAAAAACAAATTGAACTCATGATCGAAAAGACTTTAATTGGTAAGAATATGTGCTTCTTATTATCGTAAAAAAACTGCTTTTTATCATTTTTGTTGAATATTTTGCCATAATCCTAATTGTCGATTAGTTAATAAACAGTAGGGTGCAGACGTAACCTCTCATCCTACTGTAATAATCTCATTCTAATGAAGATATCAAAATATAATTATCTTACTTATTAAGAAGATGGGGAGAACTGTTTCCGTTCTATTGTCGATTGCTGTCTGTGCAATGGCCGTCCGATTTTAATAAATCATACAGATGCTAGTGGCCGTCTTGAACTTACTATGAGGTATGACGCTCATTGTTGAAGGCCTCGTTTTTTGGCTTCAAGATGAAGAATTATAATGGTTAGTTTGTTTTACCATGTCTTTGTAGAAACTTTGTTTCATGTGCAGTTACTCCATATGCCATTATTGTATATATCATATTGCTTTCTGATTCGTTTTTGTTTTTCTGATGTCAAATGCCAATCCTCTTTCATGATGTACAATTCATTATCTCCGTATTAATTCCTAATAACACTGATTGCATCCTTCGAAAAATGACCTGCACCATTCATTCCTTAACTTCGAAGGATTGCTTGTACCTTCATAATTCGAATAGAGTTTAATGTGAGTACCTGCTTTTGCGTTGTAAAGCTTTGTACATGGATTCTGCTGGGCATGTAGCATTTACAATATTTTAGCATGAGTGATTCCGAAAATATAATGTATCAAAGTTTGATAACCTTAGAGCAACCTTTTTCATCATCAATTTATGACGAGGTAATCTAGAAAAGTACCGAGCCAATTTAAACAGAAAACGAGGATTGGAAGCAAATTATAATACTTATCGAATGCACGCTTCACAATGAACGTTTCATTGTTAAATTATGTAAATCTCCTACCTCTTCCGGTGTGAAAATGACAAAATTGTTAATGTTTACATTAAAAAGTGTCCTCATCTACGATTTTTTGACCTGTTTTGTCCGCATTTTCGAAACTATGACTTGTAGGTTATACCCTGTGAAATTATTTGTGTCCATTGCATTTACAATGAGACATTAAACAGATATACCATGATAAGGAGGGGTATTTGCCAAAAATACAATTCAGTCGCGGGGCGGTAAAATCTCCTGAGCCTGAAATATATGTTTAATTACATCGAATGTCTCTATCATTGAAATGCACAGATGACCCCGGGACAAATACCACGGTGAAGGGGTAAAGATAATTCCGGACATACGAGATATCAATTTTTTAGAAGGTGAAACATTGAAGAATCAGTAATGATCGAATGGAAAAGACTCGAGTACAAAATCGGAGTCTGTCAACATAATGTTTTGAAATTAATATGACAAATTCTTCGTAAGGTTATAAGCATAAATCATTCATCATATACAATTTTAGATTGAAATTGAATTAAATAATAACACCGAAAGTTGGTTGATTTCCCATACGTTTGAAGAAAAGTCTCAAGTCAAGCACCGCCCGAATTACCTCAGATTTCGTTTGAGGTGTGAAACCACCAATTCATTTCTTTAACATTTTCAACTAAAATTTGGAATTTTCAAACCTCCCTGGACATTTTATCTTAAGTTTAACCTTGCCAAGACCATACATGTCGTGAAAGGCACATACATTGCTCTACATTATATCAAATTTTCATCATACCTTTAAAGCCTTCTAAGAGATTCCCGGTGTGTCGGGGAAAGCCACCTATAAATACGTACCACGACGTCACAACATTGCGCAAAAATAGTCATTGGGAATTCCCCTCTTTTAAGTGATCTAAAATTACACCTGGTCAATTGACCTTGGTCTTGAATTAAACCTAATATATCAATGTTTAAATGGATGCACCATTCATCAAATTCCCTTGAATAGTTTTAAAGGTGCAGGAATACAAAGTCTATCTTTAGATTCAAAAGGTCTATTTTCTCATTCGTTCCAACTCTGATTGGTTGAATTGGTGGTTTGATACCTTAACATGATATTAAAACATCCCCCAGTGTAATTGCTGCACTTCATCATGTTCTTTAGTTATTTTCCAAATTGTATACAGAAAATAACAGCCTTTTCTGAATTTTTCCCTACTTTACATCACTATTAAAAAAAGTCACAGATTTAGTGTTTTCAGTGCTTTGATTAAGCACAATCACTCATAGATGTTAAACATGGACACAAAACCAAAATTACTTCTTTTATGTAATGAATCTCATCCCATGTTTAATGCTAAGACTTTAGAGTATTTTTCTATCAAAATGAAGCTGCAAATGTTCAAAGATGCCTTTAAAATTATGAAATTATGCTACAAAATGTCACCCTCCCCCTACTTTGAGAAGATGCTTCTGAGGTAAATTTTTGCACTTGAAATGGGCTTTGCTTTGGTTTTGGTCATACAAATAGCATTCTCAATGCAGAAATTGATGCAAAAAGGTCAAGAAGACAGGGAAAAACCAGTTTTGTTTATATTTTGAGCATCTGAAGAATATTAGGTTTGCGTGTTAGCCGAAAAGCCTGATATGAATAGGTACATTGATAGTATTAAAACTACTGAAAATCCACCTGGGTGTATTTATTTCCCTTAGGGGGATTAAATATATAATATTTAAAGAAAATAACATAATGAAACAAATGCAAATTTATGAAAAAGTGTGGCAAAGTCAAAAATGTTTTCCAAAAAACAGATGAAAATTTTTGACTTGGCTCTTGTTTTGACACTGTGGACCCTAAAATGACAATTTTACACTGTTAAGTAGAACAACAGCATGATATTTTTTATTTCTGAGGTTCATGTTCACATCAAACTGCATATATAAGCACCATTCCTGCTTAAAAAAATTATTGTATACAAATCAGACAGATTTTTATATGAGGCACCTCAGTCAGTGTTGTCGCATTTGTTCGAGACACCGATCGACATGTAATTTGAAAAAAATTGAACACATATTCAAAACAGTGACAAATTCTTTTGTAAAATCAGCCTGCATTTGATGTTTTCAAACTATTTTACACAGTTAACCCTTCTAATTTTGCTCAAAATCATTAAAATGGCCTAAAAGTGGTATTTCAGTGTAAAAATACCAAAATATTACATAACAGTTATTTTTGGCCAAAATTGTGGCACCAGCTGGCTAAAACTTCAATCTTTACCTCTAATTCATCATACATACATGTTTTGCATCAGTTTAGGCTATTAACAACTTTTTAAGACATGTTTCAAAATTTTCGCAAATTTTGTCTTAAGGTGTGAAACCACCAATTCATTTCTTTAACATTTTCAACTAAAATTTGGAATTTTCAAACCTCCCTGGACATTTTATCTTAAGTTTAACCTTGCCAAGACCATACATGTCGTGAAAGGCACATACCTGCTCTACATTATATCAAATTTTCATCATACCTTTAAAGCCTTCTAAGAGATTCCCGGTGTGTCGGGGAAAGCCACCTATAAATACGTACCACGACGTCACAACATTGCGCAAAAATAGTCATTGGGAATTCCCCTCTTTTAAGTGATCTAAAATTACACCTGGTCAATTGACCTTGGTCTTGAATTAAACCTAATATATCAATGTTTAAATGGATGCACCATTCATCAAATTCCCTTGAATAGTTTTAAAGGTGCAGGAATACAAAGTCTATCTTTAGATTCAAAAGGTCTATTTTCTCATTCGTTCCAACTTTGATTGGTTGAATTGGTGGTTTGATACCTGTTAACATGTTATCTGTTCGGTGATTGGTCACAATTTAAATATTACATCATCAAGAAATTATCTGTTGACCAAAAATACAATGGCTATTAACCAATAAGAATGCAGCTTATTTGCATAAGGTGTAATTATAAAAAAAACATATGAAATCTAATTGTGAGGGGCACAAGCGGGTTAAAATTCATGTATTTTTAAAAATATTCTCTTCCAACATCATAGAAATAATTCACGAACATTTTCCAGACTGCCCTTCTCTGCCTTTAGTTATACAAGGTCATTATGCCAAGTAATTGTAAATTAATTTTAGATACTGTGTTTAAATAGTAATACTGTTCATACAATGATACTAAAAAACTGTTTTCAAACCCAAAATAATTGAACTGAATTGAAACCAAAAGAACGTCAAGAAAAGCAAAAATTTTTATGAGGAAGGCTGGATCCGCAGGATGGTCTCCCCTGGTTTTCTTTTTTCCGCTCATTGATAGAATCATTTATACTTTTATAGATCCGAACACTACAGTTCCCGATAAAGCGATTATTAACCTACATTGCATGCTGATTTATCATTCTCGACATTATTACCAATACAGATATGACCGGCGTTGACGTCTGCCCCAGTGATATTACTCCATCTCCCTCTGCAATCTACGTTGGTCAGCACCGTCATAGTAACCTTTTGCAGTTCGTCCGGAAGACTAATTCCACCTACAAAATATAAAAACTGTTTTATTCCGGGCAGCACAATATATTTTGATGCACTCTTTAAATCTATTTTTCTGTGTATTTGATGATGATAATGAGATAACTTATCTATGTTTCTATCACAAACCTAAGGCATCAAAGGAACAAACACGCGAACAAAAATATTCGAATGAGACTTACTCTTTATATTATGTAATAATTTTCGCCTCCATTATGTTTGTATTGCAATCAAGATAGGAAAGAATAAACTAAAAGAAGGAAGAATTGTCAGCGGGTTAAAAAATGTTCAAGTAGGAATATGCAATGAAGGGATATGGAGTAAATGCACATGAAACAAAGTCTCTACAAATACACGGTAAAACAAAAAATGGAACAACGCTTTTATTATTGTTCTTTATGTTGGAGTCACCTCGGGGCCTTCAACAATGAGCTTTGCTCATACCTCATAGTAAGTTTAAGATGGCAAATAGCACCGGCTAGAGCGGAATGCATCGCTAGATGAAGAGCAATGCTACATTCATATTTTATAAAAGGATATGGAGTAAATAAACGTGAGACAATAACACATATGTAAACTCCGACTGCAATACTTTTTATGAGCTGTATGACCATTTCGGAAATTTATTCATGATCAACAGCATTAGAACATGCCTTTGTACCTATGGATGCGGGATCGTCAACAAACGCTCTTTTTGGACACACTAACAGAAAAAATACGAAAAATCATGTAATTTGAATATTTTCATTAAGTTTTAAAAAACAAATGAGTTAAACTTACTACGAAAGGTGTTAACAAGTTTGAAATTGACACTACGTTAACATTTTTGATGTTTAAAGCTGTGTAAATTATTATTATTATTTTCTTTTAATTTGTGTAATCCATACATTTGTAAGTCGAATGCATGGTGAAGGGTACATAAAAAAACTTCCGAGGCCGTCATGAATTTACTATGAGGTGGTCTTTTTATCTTTGTTGACGGCCTCATGGTGACTTCAAGATGAAGAACAACACAATAAAAGCGTTGTTCCATTTGCTTTATTTTAACATGTACATGCATTTATTTATTTTGTCCAATGTACATTTACTCCATATCCCTTTATTTGTTCATTGAATAAATGTATGGCATAAACAGCTACATGTACTTTAAAATGCATATAAGGGTTGTAGATCTTCTGTTTCGCGTAGCGCTTATCTAAAAATATTACCCCTTCCTATTGTAAAATGGTTAAAAGGTCTGTCAGTTGTTTTGTGCTAAAAACACAGTAATATGACTTGAAATAATTTTAACTATAATATACCATGTATCGTATGACATTTTTTTGGATTTCTAGCAAAATTTGGCGTCAGCCGTCCGTCCATCTGTTAGCTTTTCACATTTTCAGCATCTCTAAGACTACTGAAGCAAGTTCAACTAAACTTTACAGGAATGGTGTATGGAAGGTCCTTTACAAATAGTGTTCATCTCGTTGCGACCCAACAAAATACATTACCTCGAGCATGGAACAAATCGTTTAGGAAAAATCATATTTTAATCGTAAGGATAGCCGGAAAATCCTTAAAACCAATTGTTCATTTTATTGAGATCCTTTACAAAGATTGCTCAGTTCGGTCGGATCCGACAATAAACATGGTCACCATAGTTTAACATTTAACCACTAAAATTAAATTTGGATAGTTTCCTCAGTAACCACTGAAAAAAAATCAACTTAATTGTAATGGAATGATATATGGTGTGTCCATGACAAAGAATGCTAATTTCGGTCTCCATTCAATAATTTTATACAGAATACAAAATTTACTGAATATACATGTTGTACATATTCATAAAAATAGAGACCAACAAACGCACCACTTTTGTAATATTAGGTAACGAGCGGCCTTAATATCTTATACTTTTAAGAAAAGTAATTAAACAGAATGTTTTATGTATAATAAGTGCTTAAAGAATGTCATTTGTAATATGAAAAGTGATATAAATGGGGATGTTCGGGTTTAGAAATTTCAACACTATTCTATGGTCTTAACTTATAATTTAACATATGAATTTCATAACTTAACATCTCAAGAAAATTATGCACAGAGAAAAATAATATCATAGATATATCATAATCCACTTAATCATGGATATTGTTGAATGCTGAAATTACATTCCAGATTCCTGAAAATTTTCTCATATGACATAAAAAAGTGTATATTTGTCGGATTTTAGCACGAGAAATTTTAGGCTTTTTTAAAGTGTCCCAGTCTGAAATCCGGTGGAATTTAAACAATAGAAAATGAACTCTTGTTTAGAAAAGTTAAAGATGTCGATTGCAACGCGTGACTCGTCGTCAGGGCCTGATAAAAGTTACTTATAAAATGAAAATTTATACTCTGTTATGTTCATGTGACGTATCTTGATATGCACAAATGATATTATTTAATTCTTTTGATATTTCTCGCATAATGAGATTTCCCGGAATAAACATGGTTCCAAAGAGTTTTTGATCTAGGTATTTCTTTATAACGAAAATTGCCTGTTAATTTGTTCCGAAAAAGTTATGAGTTTCAGAAGAGTTTTTCTAGAAGGGAGATAATTTTATACCACTAGATTTCCCTCTGGTCCTTGATTAATTTAACAGTCTTTCTCGTCTACATATGGATAATATAAATCCTTTACTAAAGGATGCATTTCAACTTTGTAAACAGTTAGATTCTGAGAATAACTATTCCTGGTTTACATATGCCAAAGATTTATGCTCAGAAATTGGTATTGATAATAAAGAACTAGACACCTGTTAAAGTATTAAAATATTCAATAATTTGAAGAAAAGTTTGAAAAAACAAATATATAACCATTATAATAATGAATTTCACGCCGAAACGAAGATAATTAAATATTTTATACAAATATTTAAAACAAGAACCATCTGAAATGGAATATTATTTATCCCGTCCCAATTTTGAAACGCGTAAATATATAACTAAATTTAGAACTAGTGACCACTCGCTTCAAATTAAAATCGGGAGATATAAAAAATACCTAGAGACCAGAGATTTTGTATAAGCTGTAAACAAAAATTAGATGATGAATATCACTTTTTTCTACATTATCATCTACGTAACGAACTAGAATTTAATTTAGATTTTGACCTAAAAACTGGATCAGACATAATAAATTTAAAAACATTTCTGAATCCATCAACACCTTCTAATATTAAAGCAGTTGCTTCTTTCATAAAGAGGTCATTAGAACTGAGGGAAGAAGGTTCAGCTTTACTGTTTTAATATTAAAAAAACTTTGAAAGTTTGAAATGTTTGAAAGATATGATTTTTGTATGTTTCATGCGATTTGCATTGTGTTCTTTTTGTGTTGTACTGTATTGCTATGACTCTAACGAGTCTCATGTCTGAAAACAGAGATTGTAACAGTGCATCAAGATGATCTGCTAAATACAGAGCGTATATTCTAGCACCACCAATGATAGTAGGTTATATTTACAAAAACTAGAGGCTCAGAGACTGAGACTGTATCGCTCACCTGACAAAATGCTGAACAGCAGGGTTTTCGATGTTCTGCACGGTGGTCATGTTTTTTGTCGGATTGAAATGAAATGAGCAATCTTTGTAAAGGACCTTCCATATGTGATTCTTGTAAAGTTTGGTTGAATTTGCTTCAGTGTTTTCAGAGGAATTGATGAAAATGATGTTTCCCTTAGGGTCCAATGTTAAATATAAGTTCCGCACTGGCGGCCATGTTTTTGTCTGATCGGAATGAAATGAACAATCTTCGTAAAAGGACCTTCCATACATCATTCCTGTATAGCTTAGTTGAATTTGCTTCAGTAGTTTAAGAGAAGATGGTGCAAATAGAGTTTTTCCCATAGGGTTCAATGTTAAATATTAGCTCTGCACTGGCAGCCATGTTTTTTGTCAGATCGGAAAGAAATGAGCATCCATACATGATAAAAATGATGTTTTTCCCATAGGGTTCAATGTCGGATCACTCGAAATGAGCAATCTTTGTAAAGGACCATCCATACATTATTCCTGTAAAGTTTGGTTGAATTTGCTTCAGTTGTTTCAGAGGAGTTGATGAAAATGACGTTTTCCCATAGGGTCCAATGTTAAATATAAGTTCCGCGCTGGCGGCAATGTTTTTTTGTCGGATCGGAACGAAATGAGCAATCTTTGTTAAGGACCTTCTATACATCATTCCTGTATAGTTTGGTTTAAATTTGCTCCAGTGGTTTCAAAGGAGTTGATGAAAATGTGAAAAGTTAACAGACGGACGGACGACGGACGCAAAGTGATGGCAATAGCTCACACTGAGCTTTTGGGTCAGTTGAGCTTACAAATTAAATAAGAAAAACAAATAACAAAAAACAAAAATAAAAAAAACGAGAACATATACAAAATGTCTCCTCAATCATATTCCTCTTCACTACCGCTTTCATATTCATCGACAAGTGAATGTAAAATTTCATTACTTCCTCCTCCTCCTGATTCTGACTGTATTTAGCTTGTTAGGGTCTTGAAAACATCGGCAATATGAAGAAGAACCAAATCCCTTTCCAACAATTTAGGCTCTATAAGGTCGTCAACAGTGTGCTACCTATGTCCAACTAGGTAGTTACCTCTACGTAAATGTTGTTGTGAAGTCTTTTGGCATTGGGGCAAGCTACTACTGAAATCATTCTTTTTACTATCAAATGTGTTTCTATTAGGAAGATGCACATTTGGCATGTATGTTTTCATGTCGCACTTCAGTCAGGTATCATTCGTACTTCACCATAGACAATGAAAGGATATGGAGTAAATGCACATGAGACAAAGTCTCTACAAATACATGGTAGAATCATGGTGTAAGTGAACCACGCTTTTATTGCTGTTCTTCGTCTTAAAGTCACGACGAGACCTTCAACTGCTTCACTCCTACCTCATAGTATCTAAAAGACGACCCCTAGCACCGGTTTGAGCATAATTCGTTGATAATTGTCGAACAACTCAACATACAGCCCATGGATACGGGATCGTCAACATACATAAAATTAATTGAGAAAATGCTCTAAAACCCACCCTCATGTTCCCCGACAAAAGCACTCGTGTCCTAAGCTAGTAGACAGATACAACATACAATGCACAATTTCCTCAAGCTGTTAAAAAGATTCTCTGGAATATTCAAGGAGTCCACCAATATTTACTTTTCAGCATAACTTTTAAACATTTAACTTCAGAAATACCCTCTAAAGCCTAGCCTTAGTGCTACCTATCAGGGTAAAAGCATGTTAGAATTAAAAAAAAGCATTACCGTCTTGCTGACAAAATCTTACCGCTAGATCTGCCACATTTACCACCCGTTTGTTTTGGTAGTAAATATACCAGACTTTTGGACTTTTATTCTGATATAATTATTTGTATCCTTGTTCAAGCCCATACATGCAATATAGGATCACATGACTTTCGGTTTCTTCTAAAGAAGAATGGAATGATATAGATATAATTTTGCCATTAGTGCTTTTTAAGAAGTTAACTTTTTGCATTTCACCGTTAAACGCGACTGCCAACATTTAAATAAGCTGCTTTCATTTTTTTCCCAAAAAGCAAGAAATGATTGTAAGTGCGAAGTTTTCTTGACTTTGGATCCTTTGACGATCGAATATTTACCATAGCGCCTCCTTCTTCATTCGTACGACTTAGCAGAGTTTTGAAATATAACTGACTTTGATGCATACATGACCTGATATAGCACTATCAAATATTTACTCACAAATACCTCAAAACAATCTTGGCTATTCCTTCAGGCAATAAAAAGAAATATTATTGTCTTGGACAACGAACATTTTAGCGATGGGAGGAGTTGGCGAATCTTCGACAACACTGTTCTTTTGACTTGTCCGTTTAGTCGAGGACACACATATATGTATTAGAGATTAAGGATCAGCACTTTGAGATCAAATGAAAAGCTTGAAAACAATGTTCTTTGGTGTCTGTATTCAACTACTTTTTTTCTGCTTTAATCTAAGATAGCATGATTGTACAAATGATCTCAGATTTGTCAAGTTTTCATTCATTTCGAATCTCTAATTAATGATCATTCTTTTCTCTCTATCATCAATTATTTAAAACTATAAACAATAAACAAATCATTTTCGACTTCCGTACTAGCAACGATTCTAGATTAAGTGTATACAAGCTACCCCGATTCTGTTTACAGTGTTGTCTTCTTATTTGCAAAAAAACATTCGTTTTCAAATATGATATCCACCCTGTCCTCTAAATCATGTGACTCGCTACATGCCTGACCATTTTGTGTTTTGTATCCTGCATCCAGTGAGCTTGCAAAGTTGATTGGCGATTTGCCAAGCCGTGGAGGCCCAATACAAGAGGTAATTAAAAGAAATGGAATTTAGAAAAAGTTGGATTGAATTTTTATGTTTCAGTTTCATCGCCAGGATAAATTCCTTACAGTCAATGACAGAAAATAAGAGAATATGAAAAATGCATGAAAATAATTCGTATCAGACCTCGGCTTACGTCTCGCAAAATGTATCATTTAACTATCCTTATTATCGTTTTGAAAAAGTAAATTCAAATGACTGCATTCGGAAGATCGTTTACACTTTTTACCCCGACAGTGTTTTCTGTAGGTCGTAAATCCCAATGCCTTTTACCCGTAGACGTTTCTGTCAGCAATTCTGCAAAGTAAAGTGTACTTTCGAAAAACTGAAGTCCTTCATGTTTTACTCGAACCAACCCCTGGTAGGAATCATTGTTACTCAGAAGACCAGAAAATTCAGCACTTCCACCTAGAGCACCATCATGAAAATTTGATTTCAACTACTCGTAGTTTGGATTCTCAAACCTGGTACCAGCCAACTGATCCAGGATTGTCCGAGATCAATCAAATATGATACCTTCTCTTTATCAAAATATTGCTGTCTCATTGACGGTTGTCACAGCCAGCAGAATGCCTTTTTGCGACAGTCTAACAGAATCTCTTGTGACCGTCTTTGTTTGTCACTTGTACTGCTCCAGACAAAAGAGTAGGCAGTTATAAGATTTTCTGCATGGACTATTTATTGAGTTTCACAAGCAAACAGACCTTATCCGCTGATCCTTGTCAAAGAAGGCAAATTATTTCTCTTTACAGGCAGACTCTGTATAAAAGCACCCCCCCCCAATTCGAATTTTGAAGCGGTTTCAGTGGTTCAAGAGCATCTTTACATACACCTTTTCTACAAAAGATGTACTCTAGATAATCTTATCGTCAAGGGATTCTTTCCTTTCTTGATGTGAAAATATCTATTTCTGCTGTATCACTTGAAGAGTCCTTACAGTGTGACAAATCTTTTCAATTCATATTGAATCTTTGAAAGCAGCTCAGTAGTATCTTTGCTTTTTCATTGTGATTGATGAAATCTACCATTCTGGAAATTTAAGCACCTGGCTTCTTCAGACGATAAATAGTTAGAAATCTATAATAGTTCGGCAAATTATTCATTACTTGACCTTTCATTGGGTATTATTGTGGTGTAAGAAAATACATGGATGGTCTATTTCTAGTTCCACTAATCCGCTAATAAAATAATGAGAAAATATCCATAATGGTTACAAAAATAACAAAATACCAAAGTTACTGTTAATTTATTTTCTGCATATACGCATTTCGACAACTTATGTCTTATCAGTGCAGATCAAACCAAAACGTTTGGAAGTCCATCAATCGAAAAACGGGTAAAAGTTGATAGAGAACAAATAACCAAAACGATCTAAATAGAAAAGCCAAAATACAGCTACAAACAGAGTAATGCTTGAGGCATATTCTCCTTAGCTTTAACTAAAACTTTGTGAAATTTAGATATAACAGGTAAAATGAAGTCTTTAAGATGTCCAAAATAACCAAATACAGTGGGGAAAATGACCTGTATCTCAAATTCCTTCCAAAATCATGCTTGCTAACATTCAAAATAATGAAATATAGATGGCAATGGTTAAATCGTTGATGCGGAAGGGTCCTAATGGTGCACAGGAACTTATCCTATCTAGCCCACGCGCACGGACTGTACTAAATATTAACGACAATGCCTTATAAAGAGCTATATTGAGATTATCAGAAACATGTTTCGATCTTTCTATTCTTTCAACAATTTCTTACTGGAATGGACAATACCGGTATGACGGTGAAAAAAAATCTTGATTTTAATCCTTTCAAAACTACCCTTGAAACATGTATACCACAGCCAGAGTACTAAATGATCGGTAAAGAAATCAGAAAATACGCCACACAAGGTTACGTCATCAATATAGCCTCCCTGAAGCTTAATTGTTAAGATTTAATCCAGTTCTGGATCCCTCATACACATGTTGGGGCATCAATGTAGTAATGATAAAGATATAATACATTTTTCTCTTGAATGCCAAAAGTACCAAATCTATTTTTTCTGGTTTAAATAATAAAATGATTCCAACAGATTAATTGAGTATACTTTTTCGCCTAAACTACTCATTTCTTGTTCTTATCTTTGTTAATAACCCTAGATGTGGTAGTAACGACATGTAATTTTTTAACAGTTTCGTTGTTGTGTTTGTTGTTATTATTTCATATTTTTCCGGCTACTCTATTCAAATGTACTTGGACAAATTTCATTCATAATTGGAACAAAGTAAGAATGTGTATGCACCGAAAACAAATTTCAATATTTCAATTATGACCGAGTTTCAACGAAAATTAATTTCTAGTTGTAAACAAGGTTGTTGCAGTGTGTGACATCAGCTATTGCTCACAATTGGTCATTTTTCTGAAATCGAACGTCTTCTTATTTGAAATTTGAACTGTTTGCTATATGAGGGGACATAACCTTTTTCTGAATAACTCAAATTATTTTTGCTGTTTAATGTCAAAAGATAGTATTAAAGTAAATTGAGTTCATCGGCCCTTTAGAACTTCAAACATCAAATTTCTTTAAAAGTAATAGATAAAAATATGTTCTAGACTTGTTATGCAAAAATGTATTAATGGATATTAAACCAAACTGCCATTTTCTCTCTCTTTAAATACATATTTTTTTAATCAAAGCTATTTTAATTGGAAAGATAATATGTATCGAAAGGTAAGGTGTGTATCGTACACCTTTAATCAAGTTTTACTGATTTAAAAGGTAAGCTCGCCCATACTTACCTCCAATTGTCAACCCCCATCCTGATAATGTACATTTTACTCCAGCGAAGTCTCCATCATTTTCATCTGCCATTTCTATTTTATTGATTGCTCCATTGAATTCAAGTGGGGACTCAAGCTGTAATACTGCAACATCATTTGGAAAGCCAGACCCGGATGGTTGCCAATCAGGGTGCTACGTGAAATAACGAAAAAAAGTTTTATATCATCCTTAAAAATGTTTTAAGTTATTTTCTCTAAAAGAAACTGCAGTTTATTTAATCTGTTATTGGTGATACAAACGCACATAAACGTTGTTTGCAAAACTTTAAGACAAAGTAAATTTGATGATGAGTGATATCGCTTTCATATTTTGCAGGTAAGATTGTGCAGACAATTCAAGAAAATTAGACCTTATGACCTTAGACCGATTTTTTTAAAAACAAAATTAAACTAAAAGTTTAACATTGGGTACAATGTCAAGATCTTTTACTTTTTGCAGTTAAATGTACAATCCAGTCAACACAAGTCATGCACAGTATAATGTACAGTCAACTCAAATCTAGTAACGTGTCATGTACACTCCAGTTATTGTTAAATGTACATTTAAACCAACTAAAATTAAGTTCGGTTACATGTACAATCCAGCCAACTCAAATCAACTACGGTACATGTACTATTTATTCAACTCTAATCAAGAACGGTTAAATGTACAATCCAATCAACTAACTCATGTACAGTTGCATGTTTCCAAGAAACTACCAGTCGAGGAATAACCAAACTTAGACACAACGCTCCTTAGATGATCCCCTTAGATTTCCGGCGGTCTGCATCTCATCCGAGATGGCCTCCAGCGAGGATCATAGCTTAACCTTGGACGCTATGGGAAACATATTCAACTATATTCTTCTCAGAAACTTCTCGTCAAATTATAACCAAACTTGGTCACAATGATTCATATATGGTCCCTCAAAAAAGGTATCCGGTTCGTCCGTACCTCAACCAAGACGACAGCCAGCAGGGAACATAGATTAACATTGGACCCTATCTAGGGGGAATATAGTTAAACATTGGACCCCATGAGAATCGTTCAAAGATCTTTTCAGGTGAAAGAACTGGCCAATTAGAACCAAAATTAGCCACAAAGGTTCTTCGACGGTCACTTTCAAAACAACTATTCGGCAGGTCCGTACTTCATCGAAGATCGCCGCCACTCGGGAACATAGTTTAAGATTGGACCCTATGGAAACCGCATTCAACTATCTTCTTCTCAGAAACTACTAGCCAAATTAGAAACCAAACTTTGTCACAATGGTCCTTAGCTGGTCACTTCTAAAATGTATTCGGATGGTCAATACCTCATCGTAGATGTCCAGCAGTTGGCAACATATTTTTATATTGTACCCTATGACAAATACATTCGAAGGCCTGCCTATAAAAATTACTAATTCAATGAAAATCAAACTTATTCACAATACTCCTTAGATGGTTCTTTAAAAGATCCGGTGGGTCCATTCCTTATCCATGATGACCGCAAGCAGGACACTGCACCCTATAGAAAACTCATTCAAATAATTTCTTCTCAGAAACTACTATTATATAGTCAAGCTAACAGTAAACACCTACAATGGCCGAAAATTATTTTCACAAAACACAAAAACCACAAGGGAACTGCACTACAAAAAACGCATAATAAATTAGAGACAAATGCAAAAAGCGATAGGAACTCTGGAAGGCCAGACTTGGTACCGGCACTAGCAAAAGCCAGCGGTAGAATTTAACCGGTTTATGGTCATCCACCGGCAAGAAAAGTTTAACGTTGGACACTATTGGAAATGCTATTTATATTTCTATATCGGCCTTCGTCCAGTGAACGATATAGGGTCTAGGGACCCTCTTACTTAGTTCTCAAAAACGGTGGATGCACCTCCGAACCTATATGTTTCACTCTAATGGCCATTTATAAAGGATAACGCGAGAACAATGTCTAGGGTAACAATTTATTTATTTATTTTATTTTATTTATTTATTTTTTTTTTTTTGTTATTTCATTTTTTTATAGAAATTGGTGCTTGTAAATTTTCTTTGAATGGAGATCGGTTTTGATGTTGCCATCGAAATTGGTTCTAGTGGTGTCAAGACAGCTAATTTTCTCTGTTAGGGAGTTAAATTTAAATTTGATGGTGTGATGAAAATAGTGCAATGTTGACAAAATTGGTTAAGAAACGTTTAAAAATTTAAATTTTGAATACGATTGTTTTCGGACACCTGTTTTGATTGTTGAAGTATTAATAAACTTTTTTTTATTTCTTTAAAATATCATTTTAACATTTATACTCTTCTTAGCAGATTCACACATCTCTTTGTGGTAAATGTATGAAATATTTCCATCAAGTGTTGCATGAAAAACATACTTATACCAGCAACATATTTTACAGCTATTTTTACAAATGAATGGATATTTTGCAATTTATATCAGACATTTTGTAAGTAATTCACATCAGTTTAAAGTTTAAAAGTGTTTTAATTACACTACTGAGGCAAACATTAATTTTACTTTGTGCTGAACATCAAAGTTGTGAACAAAAAAGGTTGTTATCTATAGACCACTATATATATATATATATATATATATTATTTATTTATTGCGTTTATGCTATATTTGTTACGGCCTTTACGGCCTTTAAACAAGCTCCTGTAAATTGAAATGTAGAAAGCTAAAGGAGTAATACCTCATGCATAGTGTTAACCTGTATTGAATCTTTTCCACAACTTCGATTACGGTAAGTATTTATTTATTTATTGCCTATAACCTTGTGTATGGTTCTACATTTTCTTTCTTTTTATTTTTGATTTGTTTGTCAAAATTGAGATTTAGAAATGATGTTATGTTTCTTCGAAAGCATGTCATGTATTATTTGTATCGTATGAATACATAATAAACATACCACCACTTTTCTTGCAATATTTTTCGTTGTTCCATCAGTTTGACTTCGTCTCAGTATTCCAGCTACTATCTTCATATTACTAACACTAAAAATGATTTTATTTTAACATGTACCATAGATTTTAAGTGGTTTTGTCTCAGGGTTAGAAAATGACATTAACCAATCAGCCACCTAATAGATCTTTAGAATATATTTATATGCCTCAATGACCGTGTGACGGGTGTTGTTAACAGAGCAGGACATGCTTACCCTTCCTGAGCACCTGATGTTACTCTCAGTTTCAGTGGAGTTCACACAGTGAGTGCCTTTGTTTTGAATGTTGTGATTTCTATGTCTGTGCTTTGTATCTGTCTAACGTCATTGTTCTGTGTCTAACGTTATTGTTTTCTGTGTTCTCGTTTTGGTCATGTCTTTGGACTTCGATTTTTGTAAATTTCACGCCTTTGTTCCTTCGGTATTCTACTGTCGTTGTTTTATTTTGATGAAAGCAACTTTTGAATAAACATACAAATTATCTACATTCTGGAGAATATGCTTTGATTATAAACGACACAGGATCCAACCACATACGGGATACAACTTTATTATATAAAAATTTCACATAATAATTTATAGGATAACTTGACATGGGTTCACTGCAAACGGATGAAAATAATGGACTGTTTAAAGTAAATAACTAGATGTTTTTTTTTCTGGTTTTGGGTCGAGGGTATTCACCAGCCCAGTAGTCAGTACTTCGGTACTGTCCCGAAAACCGATTGTATTGAAACTTACAATATCTAAATTTTACAAAATTTTGTTTTAAACTAAGGAGTATCTCACTCATGCATAGCTCTGTCCCTAGCTGAATTTTGCTCTTCTATTTAGATCCTTTAACTTCTGTATTGTTCTCTATCAGCTTTAACATGTTTTCGGTTAATGGACTTCCAAATGTTTTGGTTTGATATGCACTGATGAGACGTAAGTTGTCAAAATGCGCAAATGCAGAAAATAAATTAACAGTAACTTCGGTATTTTGTTATTTATTACCTCTGAGCCGATGCCACTGCTGGTGGACTGTTAGTCCACGAGGGTATTCACCAACCCAGTAGTCAGTACTTTGGTGCTGACCCGAAAACCGATTGTATTGAAACATGCATAGCTCTGTCCTTAGCTGAATTTGGGTTTTTCTATTTAGACCTCTTTCCTTATTTTTTCTCTACCAGCTTTAACATGATTTTCGGTTAATGGACTACCAAATGTTATGGTTAGATCTGCACTGAAGAGACACGAGTTGTCGAAATGCGCATTTGTACAAACTAAATTCACAGTAACTTCTGTATTTTGTTATTTATTATCACTGGGCCGATGCCACGGCTGATGGACTGTTAGTCCACAAGGGCATTCACCAAACAAGTACCCAATACTTAGGTGCAGGCCCCAAAACCGATTTTATCTGAAAACATGAAATGCACATAAAAAGAAAATTGTGTTTAAACATGCGGAGTATATCCCTCTTGCATAGCTCTGTCCGTAGCTGAGTTTGACTTTCCTTTAGATCCTATTGGTAATTTGTTCTCTATCATCTTTTACATATACTTCGGTTGATGAATTTCCAAATGTTTTGGTTTGATCTGCATTGAAGAGACACAAATTGTCGAAATGCGCGTATGCAGTAACTAAATACACAGTAACCTCGTTATCTAGTTATTTATTACCACTGAGCCGATGCCACTGCTGTTGGACTGTTAGTCTCATAGAGTAATCACCTACCCAGTGGCCAGTACTTCAGTGCTGGACGAAAACAAATTTTATTTGAAAACATGCAATATCTGAATTTAAGAATATTTTGTTAAAACCTAAGAAATATCTCCCTCTTGCATAGCTTTGTCCTTAGCTGATTTTTGCTTTCCTTTAGATCATTTTGGTAATGTGTCTTTTTTAAGCTTTTACACATATTTCAGTTTATGGATTTCCAAACGTTTTATTTTGATCTGCACTGAAGAGACATAGGTTGTCGAAATGAGCATACGCAGAAAGTAAATTCATAGTAACTTCGGTATTTTGTTAATTATAAAGATACAGAATTATGAAACTCTTAGTAAATCGGAAATAACACCAGTTCGTGCGAATTCCCCTGACTCGAGGAGTTTATTTATTTGAGTTGTCAATTACTGTTATTGAAACTGAACGGATATGTCAGCAAAAAATCTATTTATAGACAAATTGTCATAGACCGGTATCAGACAAACACTGAGAAACATCAGTTATCTCCCTGTACCAAGTTACTTACATATGATTTTAATTAGCATATCATATACTCTTTTGATATTGAAATTAAAACTCTTTGGTCCTGTGTAACTAATTCGGTACAGGGGAAAACCGGCCAATGTTTTTTCAATATTAAATGACATGGCATCTGTATAAACCATAACATTTTACCACAGGAACACAAACCCCCATACAGGTGTACTTGTATGCTCCGCCACATAAAAAAATCAGCACAAGGAACAATACAGCTACAGTTCCGCAACTAGCGAAGAATGTACACAGTCATAGGCAAATTCTAAGTTTTCCCTCTTAGGTGCACTGCCACTCCTCAGTTTGTGTTTAAATGGTGGTAACAATAACATATAAATTGAATTAATTAGTCAATTATTTCCTCCTAAACATGACTTTGGGCTAGTACTTTTTGGTGTTTTGACTTTTTTTCTTCATGTTAATTTCTAATGTTTATATATATTTTTTTTTTCGAGGTATCATTCCATTTCTAGTGAAAATGACTAGATAATATCTTTATTTATACATACTTTTGGGATATTGTCTCCTTGACATTTATCCCATTTCCTTTCTTTTTCATATTTTAGATGAGGCATTTTCATGAGTTGCCTTTTTATTATATCAAGTTGCAAAATAATTTCCATGAACACAGCAAATCAGAAAGCCGAGCCTCATCTTATATGAAATAAAAGGGACAACAGGACACACCTATAAGAGAGAATATGACAATACATAATTATGAAACATTGGTAAAGGAGCCTAGTCTGCTGGTAAAGCACTGTCGTACATGTACCATGGAAGAAAACTCAAAACTTCCCGCATGATTTGGTCAAGAATCATCATATATTTCATTAGAAATCGGCAGTGTCAGTGAGAGGCCAGTATGTATCTAAAATTTTCAAGTCACTAGATCTCAAAGCTAATTTAACGGATGCAAGCAGAGTATCTTGTCAATATTCCCTATTACAAAAAGATTGTAAGCTACGTCCCAGCTTTTCTGGATTTTTTATCAGTTTCTGGCATTTTTTAACAACATTACCGTAAAAAACGAGGATTAGAAATGCCCTTAGTAATAAGCTTTTTGCGAGTAACGTCATATTTAGATATTAAATATTCATATCTGTTATAAAACTTCTTAAAGGTATTCAACAACTTATGAAATCTGAAACCCTGTTGTAAAAGTTTGGCTGTGCTAGTAAGGTTACGTTCATTAAAATCGCCAAGGGTAGAACAAACATGTGCGAATCGTACTAGCTGAGAAATGTACACCCCGTATGATGGAGCTTGACGGATGTCGCCGTCAAGAAAAGGGAGACTAGTTATAGTGAAATCAAAATCATACCTTTTATCATATATTTTAGCTTTTATTTTACCAGCGTCAATAATGATAGTAAGATCAAGAAAAGGGCAATACTTGGAATCATTGTTAGCTTTGTTTAATTTCAGTTCTTGTTGGTAAATGATATCTACATAATCTGAAAACTGGGGATTGTCAAAAGTAAGGATATCGTCAATATACCTGCTGTTATCATTGAAAATAGAAATAAGATTATCACTGTTTGGTATCGTTTCGTTTGAAGTTTTTTTTTTTCATGAAGTCTCTTTCGTAGCAGAACAGAAAAAGATCTACAATGAGAGGTGCACAATTTGTACACATGGGAATACCTATGACCTGTTGATAAATAGTGTTGCCAAAACGAACAAATATGTTGTCCAGCAAAAGATTGAGTGCATTTATCATATCATCACATGTCCAGGAACAAAAATTATTGTGTATAATAAGAAGAATCCTTTTTGTTAGAACAAATGAACTGCAGACCAGAAAATTTAAAAGACCTTTTGATAAGTTGTCCCAATTTTGATTTAATCAACTTATGTGGCAGGGTAGTATAAAGTGTGGAAATATCATAACTGTCGATGGATGAGACTGGTCTTTGAATAAATTGTAGTTTATCTAAAACTTCAATTGAATTTTGTACACTCCAAAAGAGTTTTGATAAGTTTTTTCACAGTATTTAATAACTAATTCCTTTATACAAGTGAGTGAACTAGTTAAATGGATGGATAAATTAGTAGTAGAACACCGGAATAAAACGATGTTTGAAGGGATTTTTGTGAAGCTTAGAGATCCAGTACATGGTAGGCAAGCTGTTATCTTAAGGTGGAACTCTAGGCATTGTTGTTGTGTTAACGTTTTTTTTTCGTCCCAATTAATACGTCTGAAAGTTGTTGACTTGTCCAGTTCGTGTTGTTGGACATCGATATAATATTTCTTTCAAATGATAAGCAACGTTGTTGGAAGCCTTGACAACAGGTACAAACACAAATTTTTGACATGAATTATGCTTATTTTTGCATCGATAACTTACTCGGCATCAACACAATGTGCAGCAGTTACTACCCAATTTTCGTCGATGATAACAGCTCCACAATTATGACTGCCAAATACCTGAAGGGAAGCCTGGTGTGGGAATTCGTTTGTCGTGGCAGGTTCTCCGCCAACAATTCGTCTCGCTAGACTGCTTGCCTGAAATAGTATAAAAAAATTCTTATCAATTAAAATTCGTGGTTATGCTTTGATAATTGATTGTACTTCAATGTTGGTGAGCAAAACATTATTTAAACACATTTTTATACGAATGTATACTAGAGACACGGTAAGAACAACATTTATGATAAGGACACTTGTGTATCAAGTTTAGGTCCAACATGTTAAGGATTGTGTTAAAACCTTTACAGCTACGCAAAACAAACTTCATCAATTAAAGCAATTAAAGGGAAGAATCTTGAAATATATAAATAAATCTGCCTCGTAATGGAAACCCTGTCAGTGGATAAACTCGGAAGCTTTTAAAGATACCTCATAAAGTGTAGGGGGAAAATATTCCTTAGGTTATGGCGGAACGATGTGACGTTTGGACCGTTACCGTGAAGTATTGTATTTTTTTTAGTTAATGCCGTTTGACATGTTTGAAGGTCTTAAGTTTTGCTTACAAATAACAGTAAGTTGTAGAAACCAAACACCTGCGCATTGATCATGACTAGACTTGGGCTTTAAAGTGATGTCAAGGTGATACCTTGTTAGTTGACAAACTTGGAAACCGTAATAAATGGCTGAAAAATTATAATAGCAAAAATGTTCAGTTTACTTTCAAAAAAGTTCTTGGCAACCCCATATAAGAGACTCCAAAAGTTCAGAACTCTTGCTTACATCATATGTGTGACTAGAATGGACATTAAAATCAAATTCATAACATGCTAAAATCATGACAACTGGTGAAAGACCTTGCAATTATTCTCTGAACAATTGTCTTTTCATTATTATCGTTCTTTTAAGTCCGTAACTCCGAGGTAGAAAAACTACCCCACACCTCATTACGAAACTTGGTATGAGAGATCAGTTTCACTATACAACTTATACTATTTAGTTGGAAACAGGACTTTAAATATCATCCACACTAGATTAAGACATCGGTCAAGCAGTTTAAACGCTGATCTTTTTAGAGTAAATATTGTAAATGACCCTGGATGTAGATGTGGACATGTTTTAGAAGATGCCATTCACTTCTTTTTTGAATGTTTTCTGTATACTGAGGCACGTGAAGAACTTAGAACAAGACTAAATGTTACTGAATTTAATATTGAAACTGTGCTTTTTGGCAATGATTCGTTGACTGATGAACAAAATCAAAACATTTTTCTATGTGTACAACAGTATATAAAGAAAACCCGTCGTTTTATCACAGGTTGATCACAAAACAATTTGTTTCTTTCTTTCACCTTCATTTATTTTTACAAATTACTAAATTGTGTTATAGTTAATTTCATTTGTAACTTCATTTGTAACTTCAATTGTAATACAATAATATTTCGATCTTTATATTATAAGCAATAATGTATTTGATATGCTGATGTATGCACTATTGTATTGTAAATGTATTATATGGAAAGGACGTTTATAAGTTGGAATAACTTTTGTCCGATCCATTTGTCATTATTATTTGACAATAAAATAAGTTTAATCTAATCAACAACTTATCAACCGAAACCGGTGTGTCTCGTCTTGCCCTTTGGAATGACGCGAGATTGCAATTCCGGTAAATAATTAAAGAACTTGTTTTAACCGTTCACGGCTACAAAACCTCAACGCATTTAAAAGTATAGGGGAAATAGTCGCCTAGTTATGTTTTCACTCTAAGTTACGCAAGCTAAGAAAAAACGATCAAAGTGATTTATTTCTAAATGGCAGTCTGACATTACCAAAAGTAAGACTAGAGGCTCGGAATGGAGTTCCGAAATATCAGCCAATCAGAAATATGAATTGTTCGTCGTTGCAATATTTGTAATCAAGATGAAAGGAGGAGTTTGTAAAAGGCCTTCTCATAGATGCTTCTAGTCAAGTTTGGTTCCATTTGGCCAAGAAGTATATTGGTATACAACTGAAAGAGGTTTTGATAAATAATCTAAAGAAAAATAGTGTGCAACATACAGATGTCTCATCCAATTTGTAGATGATAATGATAATAGTTTCAAAATGAACCTAAACGCAAAACTCAACCATAGTCACTCAAGCCTAAAATGTAGGCCATAATGACCCAGTAATTGTAGGATTGCTTAGCACTATCCAAGACACATTCACTGATGAAATTTCATCAATATACTACTATCCTTAGTTAACCAGAGTTGCTGAAGTAAAAAATGTAGGTCTTAATGATCAAATTATTGTACGATTGCTTACAAAATGTAACAATACCCAAGACGCATTCACTGATGAGTTTATTGATATACTATGGTTACATCAGCAAAATGGACTAAAGCAAAACTTATCCAGTCGCTCAAGCAAAATATGTAGATCATAATGACTCATTTACTGTAGAAGTGCTTAGTACTATCCAATTCACGCCTGATGAACTTGCATTGATTTAATATACTTAATTCCATAGAAATGGATGGCAACACCAAACTTAACCAGAGTCGCTCAAGCCTAAAAAGAGGTTATAATGAAGAAAGCATTGTATGACTGCTTAAAAATATCCAAGACACATCCACTGATGAAGTTTCATCGATATACTATGCTAAGTTCAAGTAAAATGGAATAACCAGAGTTGTTCAAGTGTAAAATGTAAGTCATAATGGCTCAATTATTGTGTAATCTCCTTGACATTTACTCCCCATTTCCTTTCTTTTTTATACCCAAGACACATCCACATATGTAGTTTCATTGATATAATACGCTTTAGTTTTATAGAAACTTAACCAGAGTCGTTCAAGCATAAAATACTTGTCATGAGCCAAATATTGTATGACTGCTAACTAAAATCCATGTCACATTCATTAATGAAGTTTCGAGTAAAATTGACTTACCCAAAACTTTATATAAACTTGGTCAAATGTAAAATGTAAGTCATAATTACAAATTATTGTAGATGCATCCACTGATGATGTTTTGATAGATCTAATAAAATGAATGAAGCAAAGGTTACCGACCGATCTAGCGTAAAATTAGGATACCACTTTGCTTAGTTCAAGAAAAATAGACTTTAACGCAAAAGTTAACCAGAGTCATTCACGTGTAAGATGTAAGCAGTGGCGGATTTAGGGGGGGGGGGGGNGGGCCCGGGCCCCCCTTAGGTCGGAAAATATTTAAAATTCCTAGGGGTTTTTAAAAAAATTGGGTTCCGGGCCCCCCCTTTTGAAAAAAATATTGGTCGGGCCCCCCCTTAGCAGAAAGTCTGGATCCGCCACTGCACTCATAATGATCCAAGCATTATATCACTACTTAATACCATCTAAGATTCGTACATTGATGAAAGTTTATTAATAAACAAAGCTTAGTTGCAGTAACATGGACCCACGCAAAACTAAACCAGTAGCTCAAGTGTAAAATGTAAGTCATAAAGAACTAATTATTGAAAGTTCAGACAGATAGACAAGGGTAACACTATATGACCCTTACACATTCATTTTACTTAATTATTGTATGACTACTCAGTTGTATCAAAGACACATCCTCAGATGTTGTATTGATGAATACGAAAAAAACACGCCTTTTCTATTGAACCCATCGTATCCAAATGGGTAATGACAGAACGTTTACTTTCAACCCAAGACTTCATATCGTTTTAATGAAAATTCCTGTTGAGTTCAAGGAAATCAATCCACCAAAATCTTTGACCTTCTTTAAATGGCTTACGGGATCAAATAACAAAATACCGAAGTTACAGTTAATTTAGTTTCTGCATTTGCTCATCTCGACAATTTATGTCTCTACAGTGCAGATCAATCAAAGTATGTTATGAAATTTGTAATAATGTAATATTTAATATTTGACATGCTAAAAATTTTGCCATTACATTTTATCAGCCCTCTATTACAGGTTCGAAACATTAGACAAAATTCTAAAAAAAAAATGACAAATCAGGAGCAAAAACTCGGACAACTTCGGTTCATATGTATTAAATGTAGTTCTTGACATGCTGAACATTTTCGCAATTTCATTTTGTCAGCCATCTATTACAGTTTTCCAGATATTAGCCAAGAGCATTAAAAAAACAACTAATCAGGGGTAATAACTCGTTCATCTTATAAAAAGTGATTTGACAACTTAAATCCAGATGTATTCAATATAGTCTTTGAAAACCTTAACATTTTTGCAATTACATTTTATTAGCCATCTATTAAAGTTTTCGAGATATTAACCAAAACAGTTACAATAAAAAGGGACAATAATTCATATATCTTATTAAGATCTGACAACTTCAATACAAATGTATTTAATGTAGTCCTTGACATGCAAAACATTTTTAGTTCGCCTCAACGAAGTTGAGGAGGACTATTGGAGTACCCCCGGCGTCCTCGTCCGCGTCCACGTCCACGTCCGCGTCCACGTCTTCGTCCGCGTCCGCGTCCGCATTTGGGTATATATCTTGATTACTATGTAGGGTAGGGTCATCAAACTTTGCCTGCGGGTGCATCTTGGGCTATCTCACAGCCTCAAAGAAAATTAGGTCTCTCTGATCTATATTTTCCGCTTGAGTGGCTGTCATTTAAATTTACATCCAAGTTCATATCTCAGTAACTATACATAGTATGATCATTTAACTGTGCATGTGCATGCATCTCTGATGGTAGGTCAGCATCCAGGCAAAATTAGGTACTTTGACCTACATTTTCCGCTTGAGTGACTTACATTCAAATTTACGTCCGAGTTCAGATCTCAGTCACTGTATGTGGTAGGATCATCTAACCTTGCACATGCATGCATCTCTGATGGTAGGTCATCATCCAGGCAAAATAAGGTCATTTTGACCTACATTTTCCGCTTGAGTGACTTACATTCAAGTTTATGTCCGAATTCAGATCTCGGTAACTGTACATGGTACAATCATCTTACCTTGCCCATGCATGCATCTCTGATGGTAGGTCAGCATCCTGGCAAAATTGGGTCACTTTGACCTACATTTTCTGCTTGAGTGACTTACATTCAAGTTTATGTCCGAGTTCAGATCTCGGTCACTGTACACGGTAGGATCATCTAACCTTGCACATGCATGTATCTCTGATGGTAGGTCAGCATCCAGGCAAAATTATGTCACTTTGACCTACATTTTCCGCTTGACTGACTTTTATTCAAGTTAAGGGACAAGTTCAGATCTCGGTCACGTACATGGTACGTAGGATCATCTGACCTTGCACATGCATGCATCTCTGATGGTAGGTCAGTATCCAGGCAAAATTAGGTCACTCTGACCTACATTTTCCGCTTGACTGACTTACATTCGAGTTTACATCCGAGTTGATATCTTAGTCACTGTACATGGTATGATCATTTAACCTTGCACATGCATGCATCTCTGATGGTAGGTCAGCATCCAGGCAAAATGGGTCACTTTGACCTACATTTTCTGCTTGAGTGACTTACATTCAAGTTCATGTCAGAGTTCAGATCTCGGTCACTGTACATGGTAGGATCATCTAACCTTGCACATGCATGCATCTCTGATAGTAGGTCAGCATCCAGGCAAAATAAGGTCACTTTGACCTACATTGTCCGCTTGACTGACTTCATTCGAGTTAACAACCGAGTTGAAATCTTAGTCACTGTACATGGTATGATCATCTAATCTTGCACATGCATGCATCTCTGATGGTAGGTCAGTATCCGGGCAAAACTGGGTCACTTTGACCTACATTTTCTGCTTGAGTTACTTACATTCAAGTTCATGTCAGGGATCAGATCTCAGGTACTGTACATGGTAGGATCATTGTGCATGTGCATGCATCTGTGATGGTAGCTCAGCATTCAGACAAAATTAGGTCACTTAAACCAACATTTTACGCATGAATGACTTACATTAATGTATAAATCCGAGTTCATAGCTCAGTAACTGTACATTGTTGGTTAAGGTAACCTTGCATATGTATGCAATTTTGATAATATGTCGGCATCCAGGCAAAATTTGGTTGCTGCGACAATGTGCAATAACGAGGCGAACTTTGTAATCGTTGATTACCTATGTTTTCTAATGCGTTTCATCAACCATCTATTTCGGTTTTCCAGAAACTAGCCAATAAAAATTAACGAATCTAGAGCAATAACTCTTATTAAGAGTTATCTGACGACTTCGGTTCATATGTATTAGATAGGGTTTTGATATGCTGAACATTTTTGCCTTAACATGTTATCAGCCATCTATTTCGGTTTGAAGATATTAGCAAAAAAACATTAATAAAATGACAAATAAGGGACAATAACTCTTACAAAGACCCATCTGACGACTTAAGTCAAATTGTTTCGAATACAGTCTTTGACATGCTAAATATTTTGCCATTTCATTTTATCGGCCATCTATTGCAGTTTTGTAAATATTGATTTTTTACAGAATTTTCTATTCTTAGACATATCGGCCATCTTGGTTGGTAGGCAGGGTCATCGGTTACAATTCTGAAAGGGGACCATCCAAGTACCATGTCTTAATTGACTTAGTTTTTTCTGAGGAGAAAATTAAAATGTGAAAACTTTACAGACGGACGCTAAGTAGAAGCAAAAGCTCACACGACCCTTTGGGTCAAGTGAGCTAAAACAGGTGTAAAACGATTTTCTGATTCATATCATAGAATGATGGGTAAATAAGAAATAAATCATTGTTGGATCACAGTGTGACTTTTGTTGTACAATAGTGTAAATGTGTGCACATGTATAATTGACACAATGTACTTTATATTTATCTTGTCTCCTAGTTTTGATGTTATTTATGTTACAATTTAATCAGCCTAATTATCAATTTTACCTTGTTTGCTTTTTCATTTTGTTCATACTATGCATGTATTTTCAGTTATTCATTTATATTGATTATCGTATAGCGGGTAATTTTCGCGGGGTGGACTTTAATCGCGAAAATAATTTCTGCGAATATTTGATGTATTCTTAGGATATATATATATGATCCTGGATAATCCACGAAAATTCAAAACCCTTAAATTTTTGGCATATATTTTCCATTCAAATCCGCGAAATTTTTTGACAAGCGATAATAACCCGCTATACGGTAATCTGCTCAGCAATGGACACCTTAATAGGTTAAATAAATTTATCTTTATCTGCTTATCTATACTGTCCTCTATTCTAGTTTTAACATGTGCGTTTATTATATTTGGTTTGTTTTACCCAAAGTGGTGACGAGAATTGTATTAAGAGGGAAGTTTTAGAACTGTGCAGCTCGAGTATGTTGACGGATTTAGTGCAGCTCGTACAGTTTCTGACAATCAAGAGACCAAAGGGAGCCAAATGGACAAAATAAACTTTTTGTCAGATTGTGTGCAGTGTGTTTTTCTTATGCCTGCAGATCAGAGATGATAAATATGAAAAACAACAAGTGTGGATCGTATTGCAGGGCAATACCATGTCCCCTACCGGTAGGACAAGACTTTATTCACTAGCAAAAATTGTAAAATATGTTTTATAAAATAAAGGCCCATAACTCCATTAAAAATCGGTGGACCAAAACCAAACTTGAACTTCGTCTGTAACTTATTAAGGTAGACTCATTTACAAAATATCAGATCAATTACTATACTGGTTTAGAAAAAAGCGGAAAACTGACATTTTACTAAAATTTTCTAAGTCCAAGGCCAATGACTCAGTCAAAAATCAGTGGACCGGAACCAAATTTAAACTTGGTCTGTAACTCATTAAGGTAGACACACATACAAAATATCAGATCAATACCTGCAACGGTTGAGAAAAAAGTGCGGAAAACTGACATCTTACTAAAATTTTCTAAGTCAAAGGCAAATAACTCCTTCAAAAATCAGTGGACCGGAACCAAACTTGAACTTGGTCTGTAACTTATAAAGGTTGGCTCACAAAAAAATTTCAGATCAATACAAACAACGGTTTAGAAAAAAAAATAAGCAAAACTGACATTTTACCAAAATTTTCAAAGACCAAGACCCCTAACTCCGTCAAAAATCAAACTTGAACTTGGTCTGAAACTTATTAACACTCATTTACAAAATATCAGATCAATACCTAAAAAGGTTTAGAAAAAAGGTGCGGGAAACTGACATTTTAAGAAAATTTTCGAAGTCCAAGGCCAATAACTACGTCAAAAATCAGTGGAACGGACTCAAACTTGGTCTGTAACTCATTCAGGTACACTTGTAGACTCACATACAAAATATCAATATCAATTCAATACCTGCAACGGTTTTGTAAAAAAAAGTGCGGAAAACTGATGCGGGAATGACAGACTGACGGACAGAGCGCATACCTAAAGTCCCCCTCGGCTATCGCCGGTAGGGGACTTATTAGGTATACATCAATAAAATTCACTGCCAGTCGGATATGTTGGCATGACCAAACATTCAACAAAAGAAGCAGATAACTTACATACAATTGAGTTAACAAGGGTTACAAAGCCAAAAAGGGAAGAAAAGAAAATGTTGCTCCATTAGAACACAAACAATTATTGCAAAAGAAATTCGCATATTCTATTTTTTACGACTTTCGATCCACAATTTCCAGATTTCTCAGCTATTTCACATGAACGCGTCTGTTTTCTAGTTAGTTCACTTTATGTCTATGGGAGTCTAGGATGATGTTTATTTCGCTGAACTTGGTTACTCTTTATTTAGGGGCCAACTCCGACCTGCCGTTGGGTGTGGGGTTTCCTCACCGTTCATTGAAGATCTTATGGTGGCTTTCAGTTGTTATTACTCCCCTTTGGGTCGTTGTCTCTTTGACACATTCCCCGTTTCCCTTCTTTTTCCTATTGTGTGTGTTACTAATATTTCTTCGAAGAAGACAAGCGTAAATTACCCAAATAGAACAATTTCAAGATCTGCCAAGACAAATGTTGTATTTTGTGGAAACAAGTTCCACAACAATTACAAACTTTTCGGTAATTTGTCCTGTAAATCCGAAAAAATGCAATTTATATGAATGCGCTTGCGGTATACCAACATCAATATATTGTTGGAAAAAAGAACCCACTCAATCTCCGCATCAATTATCACACACAGACAAATAGAATCATCACAGGCTAAACCTGTCCATTTACAAAAAAAATTTGAATGTGAAAAGGCGACAAGCAAAAATAACGATGCTAGGTGCAAAAAAAATCTAGCTTGATATCTAGCGATAATTGAAATCTAAATGTAGCAGGAATTTGTGTGAAGTTTTGAAAAAAACTATTCCAAACTACAGATATAATATCTACCGGCAAAACTTAAATTCTTGATTTTGCTCAATATTATTTTCAGCTATAGTTACTGATGATTTTTCTTTCTTCCTCTGTTTTACACGTCCAGAAAATAGTTTTAAACACCTTGTTATCTTTTTATTATGTTTCCAATTAAAAGGTCCGGATTGTCATCGAAATAGTATGATTTTGTTTTTGTTTGTTTGTTTTTTTATTTGTCTTTTCTTTTTTGCTGATTTTGGTTTTTTTGTGGTTTTTATTGTGTTTTATTTTTACGTGTTTTTTTTTTGCTGGTCAGTTTCGTATATTATAGTTCTTTATTTGTATCAAAAATTCAAAAAAAATTAAAATGTGTTGTGTGTTCAATATCTGAGATACTCATCACCTACGGATCCAGATTCCGAAAGAAGGAGTTCCATGCGCATTTTGGTCAATAATTCTTATTATTTTTTTTTGTCTAAATCTGCTTGAAATTAAAAAAAAATCCAGATAATTGGGACTAAAACCACGGACCCCCGACCCACCAATGGCATCATGATGATTACAATTGCAAATAAATTACCTCATTGTTTTCGCCTTGCTGAATAATTCCTCCATATGCGCAGACTGTAATGAGACAAAATTTACAAATATAATACTGATGATAATAATAATGCAAGACTCGAAAGAAAACATTTCCGATATTACGCACTTTTTAAACTTGACGCTCAGAGACTGGGCTTGTTTTGCTTCCCTGTCAAAATGCTTCTAAGCCATGACTATGCTTACTAGGCAGACATATTTATGTCAAATCCAATTGAAATTATAATTTTTGTTAAGAACCTTCTATCAATCAGTATAGTGTAGTTGAATTTGCTTCAAAAATTTCACATCAGATAAGGAAAATGAGGACTTTCCCATAGGGTCCAATGTTAAATTATGCGTTTACAGTTGGAGGCCATGTTCATTATCGGATCGAAACAAAATGACGAATTTTCGTAAAGGATTTCAATTTCATCATCCTGTTAAGTTTGGTCGAATTGGTTGGAGATTATCAAAGAATGATTTTTCCTTTAGGGTCGAATGATAAATTTTTCTTCAGTGCTTGCGGCCATATTTTTTGTCAGATCAAGCCGAAAACTACAAACATTGTAAAGTGCCATCTACACAGAATTTCAATTCACTTCAGTTAAATTTGCTTTAATGGTTTCAGAGCTGAGGTTAAAAATTATGATTTTCCAGTCAGATCTATGGTAAAACTATTTTCCATACTTGTAGCCATATTTTTGTGAGGTTAAAATGAAATGAGCAATTTTTGTGAAGGACTTCCAATACATCATTATTGTAAATTATGATTGAATTTGCATCAGGTCCAATGTTAAGCGATATTCCTCGCTGGTGTCAATGTATATTGTCAGAGCAATTTTTGTGAAGTGCCTCCATAGATATCATTCCAATATAGTTAAGTCAATTGCTCAAAAGTTTAAAATCCCGCTGAACATATCCAGCATGTAATCAGGATAGTGACTAACTAAACCAAAATAGTGCAAAACAAACTTAAAATAGGCGCGTAGACGAAAAGTAACTTCACTATTATATGGTGTTTTATTGATATAGTCAACTGTAACGAAAACTACACTATTAATCTTTATTTGATCAAAATCCTAAGAGTATACACGATATTTATAACGCCACAATAACAATGACTGTATTTACTTTGATCTTTTTCCAAAAAAATATTTCGCTTATTTCTGGTGAATGTACCAAGGAATGGTTTAATAATCAGGTTTACATACAAGCTCTTTTGTTCTAGCAGGGGTGATCTGAGTCAGATCACCCCAGCAATCTCAACCGAGTTAGAACAAAGGATATATTGCTCTTTTCTCTCAAGGCCATATTTTGAAAACTATTCGGTGTTTTTGACTTAGTAAAATATTTGTTTTATTAGCCATAAAATTTTCAAAGATAAAGATTTTAAACCTTGAAAAAAAGCTTTGTCAATCGTTGGATTCGAATCAGGGTCGTCTCCTTAACTAGACTTCTGCCTCACCTCTCGTTGGAATTACCGCGTTAAAATACTTATATAAAGAATCGTTGTGGGGCACTATACGGATATATATTATAATTAAAAAGACAATTGTTCAGAGAACAATTGCAAGGTCTTTCCCAGTCAATGTTGTGTTTAGTGTTATGTTTTGTCATGTCACATGTTTAAAATCATCTTGATGAGATGCACATTGTCTCCAATATATTAGAGTAGCCATTTCTTATCGTTTTAAAGATTTTACGATAAAATAAACGTAAAATTTGGCTATGACCTTGACCGATGACCTTGATGACCTTTGACCTTGGGATCAAATAGAAGGTCTCTCCTTGCTGATTAATTTGATATGTTACATGACCATACTATCTGTAAAGGTTTAAAAGTTATACGCAAAAAACCGATTTCTGAAACGCGTCAAGGGCAATAACTCTTCAGGGAGTCATCGGAGAGCTTCGGTCCTAATGAGACAAATGTAGCCCTTGACATGATGAACATTTTTGCTGATATACTTTTTCAGCCATCTATTACGGTTTCCGAGTTCATCTGATAACAAGGTCAAAGGTCAAGGTCAAAGGTCACCGATGACCTTCAACCTTGTACTCAAATTGAAGGTCTTTTCATGCTGATCACTTTTAACATATTTGTTTACTATATTATCTGTAAGCGTTTAAAAGTTATTCGCAAAAAACGATTTACCGAAACGCGTCAAGGGCTATAACTCAAAAACGGTTCATCGGAGAGTTTTTGTTCAATTGAACAAAATATAGATCTCAATGAGAGGAACATTTTTGCAATATAATGTTTTCAGAAATTTTTTATCGTTTCCGAGATATTGTGATAACAAAATTTCAAATGGCGGCCATTTTGAAAATGGCGGACGAAAA